>JAFIRS010003327.1:0-142480 GCA_018342105.1 Gonioctena quinquepunctata | reverse complement strand
GAGTCAGCAGATATCGCACACTCCAAGGATGAAATTTCGGGACGAAATGTCTTTAAGAAGGGCAATGTAACGAACCTAGGCCGGACCTGTCGCCCGCGCGTTGCGTCGACAGCGATGAGGTCATCCCGGAGATGTTCGAGAACAGTCCAGTCGCTCTGTCGTGGAGAGCAACGGTCGATATTGGAAACAATTGAACATGCCGGTCGCCAACTACCGAATTCGAAACATCGAGAATGCTGTATCGGAGATAAATTGGCAACCCTCAAGTGGAGTCGGAGTCTGAACGAGCCCATACGATCGAGCCTATACAGTGGCGTAGTAATATAAATTAAGTTGTAGATTAAGTGTGAAATAAATTATTAAAACCAAGTTAAGTTTATTTACGTTACAGTGTATTTATCATACCTTTTAAATATTGGGACAAACTGGGGACAACAGCCCACTTGATAAAGAGAGTTATCTAGAGTTTCCGATGGCGCCGACGTCGTTTCTTGTCATAATTCAGTAAACTGCAATTCCATACCACACAGGAGGTTTTTGTGATTTGTGTCTCCTGATCCGTTCTGTGATTGTGCTTTTGTCGCCTTTAAGGTTATGTCAATTCGTTGTGAAATATTTTGAGGTTGATCGATCGATGTAACATATTTTAGAACAAACTATTCCATGTTTTTATATATTGTCAGTATTATACAGGGTGTTTTCTAACTACGGTACGAAACTTCAGGGGTGCTTCGTTAGGTCATTTGACAAAAAAAAGTTTCTATGAACATATGTCCGGGAGATGCTTCGTTTCTGAGATACAGGGCGTTGAAGTAATAAAAAAAAAGATATTTATAAAATATCCTGAAACCGATGTGGTTGAAATGTGGTACAGCAATTTGAAGTAATAAGGCAATCACTTGGCTCCAAGTAGATCCAGGGGCGTCTCAATGGGCACCACAGCCAACAATACTGAGAAAAAAAAGTACTTTTTTTTGTAGTATTTTATTTTTTCAGATTAAACATCTGAAAATACAACTCTTTGGTCCCTTGTGTTTTATTCATATCAAGCTTCGGTTTCGAGAAAAAAATACTTTAACTTATTCTACAAATTATCCATGGACAACATAAAATACAAACCTAAAGTAAAAAATAAACAATTTCGACCTTAAAGTGAATGAGCGAAATGTCCACCGTCTGATAAAATACACGACTGCAATCGATGTGTCATTGATTGTCTGACACGTTCAAAAATACCTGGAGTATTCCTTATGACATTGCAATTGTCACTTATTCGATTCCTCAAGTCATTCACATCTAGTATAAAGGTTTTATAAACGAGAGCCTTCGGATGACCCCATAAATAGAAATCTAGAGGATTCATATCAAGACTGCGAGCAGGCCAATGTTGAGGTCCTGCACGTCCAATCCAGCGATGATGTCGAGATGCTGACGAGCAAGAACACTGAAATGAGCTGGAGCTCCGTCGTGCATAAATCACATGTTGCCTCTTACAAGTACGGGTACTTCTTCCAACAAAATGGGTAGATGATTTCGCAAAAAAGCCGTGTAGGATGGACCTGATAATCTTGCTGGTAAAAAAAGGGTCCAATTAGGTAATCACCAATAATGCCTATCCAAACGTTCAGCGAAAATCGTTGGTGAAAATGACTTCTCTAATAATGTGGGGATCTTCGTCGGCCCAGAAATGGTTATTGTGAAAGTTCATAATAGAATCTCGTGAAAAATTTACCTCGTCCGTAAATAAAATATTTGGTGAAAATTTATTATTGTGTGCCATCGTATGAATCAACCACCTGCAAAACATTGATCTTGGGTGGAAATCCCTAGGCAGTAGAGTTCGGACCCGCTGTATGTGATATGGGTATAGGAGGTTTCTTTTTAGAACTTTCCAAACGGTTTTTGGGCTTACTTCAAGCTGCAGTGCAATCTTCCTGGTACTATTTGAAAGATCTCCTTCTATCGCATCAAGTATAGCTTCTTCTAGTTCAGGCGTTGTTACAGTTTCTGGTCTTTCACCACTTATACATTTTTATTAAAACTTCCAGTTTCACATAATCTTGCATATAGCGTTCTAAATGTTTTAGCACATGGAATTACTCTGTTGAGATATCTATCCTGGTAGATTCTCCGTGCTTCTCCCGCATTTCCATTTGCTAATCCATAAATAAAGTGCATGTCAGCCATTTCAGCGTTAGTAAAAGTATTCATGATGGAATCACTGCTAATTGACAACTCTGACTTTTACTGATATGACAATACTATCACTGTCAGCTGGTCTCCATAGCAGGTAATCATGATTGTAGAGTGCCTTCATTTTTTTTGTTCTCGAAAACTAAGCTAAATATGAAAAAAAAATACAGCAGGCCAAAAAGTTGTATTTTTACCACGCTTATAAAAAATTTTTTAGAACCCACGCTTATATTCAAATGCACTGAAAAGGAGAAAATAATTTTTTTCTCAGTATTGTTGGCTGGGGTGCCCACTGAGACGCCACTGGACCTACTTAGGGCCAAATAATTGCCTTATTACTTCAAATAGCTGTACCACATTTCAACCACATCGGTTTCAGGATTTCCAGGATATTTTATAAATACCTTTTTTTTCTATACATCAACGCCCTGTATCTCAGAAACGGAGCAACTCCGGACATATGTTCATAGAAACTTTTTTTTGTCAAATGACCTAACGAAACACCCCCTGAAGTTTCGTACCGTAGTTAGGAAACACCCTGTATATATATATATATATATATATAATAACCCTGAGTGTTATATAGAATTTTCGAGAGGGTTCCGAAATAATTCTAATTATGTACCGTACCAATTTATTTTGTATGGTTAATTTTATATTGATTCAGCTCCACCGAGTTGGTACTTATGTATTTCTGTCCCTGTTTGCTTGTGATAAAAATCTTATGATGGAGCGGATAATGATTTTATGAAGTGCTGTAAATTACATACAATTACTTAATTGAGCTTTCAAACCAATAAAAATACGGGAGATGTAATCTCTTTCGCTTTCTGAAAAATCTATATTCTAGTCTGAAGGAAGTGTTTTGCGACATATCTTAAGCTTTTGACTGTTACGTAAGCTTCATCTCTACAGCTTCAGAGGACGAAGCTTCAATTGGTTCGAATCCTATCTGAGTGAAAGAACCTCTCAGCTTTTGGACAAATTAAGAGGTGTTCACTATTTTGGCAGACAACACGACTATCTTATCGCAAGAACTCAAATTACCTTCATATAGCGGAGTAAAAATAGCTTAAAATCATGCATTATTTTGGAATCCTGGAGGATTCTATTGATTTTCCTAAAACCTTCTGATATTACTTAGAAATTGCTTGCAGAAAAAAGTTATAAACTTATATTCGTGCACTGATTGTTTATTAATTGTTTAAACAATGAAAAACAATTTTGTTAGGAAAATTCTACCCAAATTGATGCTATAGGGGTTTTTGAGGTCGCTGAACCAGAATATGACATTGAAAAAACGATGGCGTGGCCAGTCGTAAAGGTAGATTTCATGAATGATAATTTACAGCTACCTATTTGTTATTTATGTGTACATCTAAGAGAAAAAAAATCGGGTAAAGTTTGTGAGATAGTGAAGCTCTATCAAACAACTTATAGTTTGCCGATATTGGGTATGGAAATGAAATAATGCGAAGTTTTTCAACAGCTGCCATTTTGAGACTATTGGACCATTTTCGCTCGTGGCGACGTGCTCCTCTAGCGCTGCACTTCAGAGTCGCCGCTTCCATTTTTTTCGCACGTTAGCGAAAAAATTCTGCAGCTTATAGTTTTAATTTTGAAGAAAAATTTCATCCATTTTTGCGAGTGGCACCATTACTCATTCATTTTTTTTTAATATTCAATATACAATGTAATTTGGCAACTTATTTGTTAAATAATTAATTAAGCACATACTTCATGGTTGGTAACTTTTTATATGTTGTTCCTTACATCATCACTAATGTACAGTAAAAAGTTCCCGCAGTCCCCCAACTTTCTGGAGCTAAAATCTAATATTATTCCACTACTAGTAAAATGACTCGTATATGTATAAATTAATTTGAATCTTCTCAGAACCTTTGCCCATTGGAATAATTTTTTTCAACTTGTGATTGTAATGTATCTAGTACCTAGCAAGTCAAATATTACTTTTATAGCTATTTTTTATATTATATATATTTTGTATAAAATTATTCCCATGAGATGACAGTCTTCTGACTAAAAGTATTGGAAAATTCTGAATATAGTGGATATTTTCTTCCAAAGAGCTATGGGACCCTCTGGGACGGTTCGGAATTCACTAGCCAAAATCATATATCTTCATAGAACAAAAAGTCCACGCTTACTTTTGAAATTCATGTGTTTATTAAAAAGTGATAATCATCCTAATCATAGTCATAAGCCTCATCGATCTTGGGAGTGGGCCTTGTTCTTCCGAACAACTGCTTGATTTGAATCGCCCTCCTTCTCCGATTATCTCATGCGGGGTGTTACTGAAAAATAAAAGAAAAGCATTTAGATTATTTTTTCCTCCCCTCATCTTTGTTAGTAGGGCTCACCTTCTCCGGCGAAGTAATTCTAAGATAGCTGGAAGCAGCCTAGACTGTCGCACACCAGGATTCATCGATTTCTCAACTTCATCAACAGATTTTATGATATCTACAATGAACTCTCTGATGTTGTTCATGTCAGAAGGTTGTTAGAGAGGTAATAGTCCGGCAGAAATGGGCAGTGAATGGCTTGGTTATAGTTTGTATCGGGGAGTTTAATGGAACAATGTCATCGGGGACATTTTCCAGTCCCCTCAATTTTCAAGTTAATTCATCATCTAGAGACATCAGTCCACTCTCCTACCTTTTCTCATTCCTTTGTGGAAGTTTCCATGATCCGAAAAAGGCCATTTGAGAAGAAATCACTTTGAAAAATTCGCCAGGTAGACCTCAAGAAAAATCTGATTTTTGACAGACAGATGTGAACATTGTAGTAAGTTTCGAGGATTTCATCTCATTTTCGCGCCAACTGTTCTGAGCAGGATCTTTTTCGTAGCACTATAATCTTTGTAAACGATCAATTCACAATTTTTTGCATGAAGTAATGTTGACAGAAAAAGAAAATTTCATAGGTTTGAAGTTCGACATTTAGCGTGACACAAACATTCCTTAACCGCGCCATCTACTGATGAAGTTGTGAGCAGAATTTAACGCCATTCATTTGTTGTCCCCCAAAAACTCTAAACAAAATCGAATCAGTGAATACACCAGGGTTTTTAGGCATCTTAGGCGTGACATGTATTGGTTGATGTTCGGTTGCTCTAACTACGCGATGACAATACGACAAGGAAAGACCTATATAACCCGATTTCATTTTTATGGCATTGCTCCTATGGCCGGTCATCAAATTTCGCAGTAGATAAATATATGAGTTGTACCGCAACACAGACTGATTGGCAGACAGTTCGGAAGAAACGGAAATTCTGAAACTTCATTTCTGTTGTCAAGGTATTTCATTGTAATATGTGAGAATTAGATAAGATGTCTAAAAACCCTGGTGAATGAACTGATTCGATATTGTTTAGATTTTTTGGGGGACACCACCTGTTACTTCAACAGAGCTTCTCTCTCTGTGGTAGATGGCGCCGTCCAAAAATGTTTGTCTATATTCTCGCTTAATGTCAGAACCTAATTTCTGACATCTGCAGCATCTTATATGAAATTATTTCCAGTGTTTTGTTGGTATCTATGCGTTTTCCATCTCTTTGATATGAAATCTTGTTTAGCTTATTCCTGAGTTTGTTCTTCAAACAATCACTCGTTAATCAGTTCATTAGTGCGTGAGGAATTGTTTATTTTGAGGTAGTGTAGTGTGTAAGGATACTTTTCGTAGAATGGGCCACATTTGTATTTTGTGTGGACTATAGCCGCAGATTTTTCGCGAATTTTCGCCTGTATTCAATACCAAAAGCAAGTACAAATCTTGACGAATAATGATATTTCCATAGTTCATTATATTGTATGCATTGAATTTATTATTTTCTGCAATTTAATGACAATTTCATTTCCAATTCTCCGTCTGTCAAAATGAAGTTAACCTCAAATTCAAATCGTACAAAATACGAAAAACAACAGGACAGTGCTTTCTTTGTACAATGTTCGGGGGCTTCGAATTCTAGCTTTGCTATTGGTGAAGTTTGACAGATGTCTCTTTTGAACCAATAGCAAAGCTAGAATTAGAACCCGCGCACAGTTCACCTCAAAAATGAATCTGAGGAAATGAATATACCCTGTTACTGAATTGAAACTGAATCGAAATTGGCGCCATCTGACACGCTAGTAATCTCTATTATCAAGTAGGCCAAGTGTCGCCAAGTCGATCCCAAACTTCTACAGGTATAAGTGCAAGCACCAGGGTTTTTATACATCTTAGAATTAGAATATGTTTGACAACTCAATTCTGTCAGTGTATTTCCAGTTTTTAGTAGTGAGTTCATTCAATGGAAAAATCAAATCTTTTCAGTAATTGTATGTAGAAACGAAATTGCTTCAGAAATATCAAAGGCTCAGTTAATGAATTGATATATAATTCAAATGTCTTCCAACGCTTAGAGAAAATATCAGCCGATAGTCGGAATGGCGAAGATTAAATTGAAATTTTCCTGGGGAATCATAGGAAATGTTTCCATTTTCATCATTGGTGAGTGAAGAAGTAGAAAACAGTATAATTTCTCATTTCCATCTCTTACCTATGCTTCAAAACCTATTCTATACATATAAAAGGATTCTTGATTGAGTAGTCACTCTATAGGCCGAATAACCTTCAAATTGGAAAGTTAGGTCCCGGGTTAGGTGCGTAATAAAAAAGTATTTTCCAAAATTCAATTCTTAAAGGGTTAAAACTACCCTTGAAATATCTGAATACTCAATCTGTTAATTGAAAAAAGCCGGCCGAAATACCGGGAGGAGCACTCCTGCTCTCCGAAAGCAGCTGAAATACTTTCCTTGCGTGTTTTTGCGTCCTGAACACGAATCCGAAAAACGCGGCGGTCTCATACCGTTTTCAAGCTAGAGAGCTTTTCTCGATCCAGAACACGTGATTTCCAAGCACCGTTCGCTCGCGCACAAATCACTCACAATGCACCAACATGAACTACGAACACCAAATCACTCATTTTCGACATGGCATGAAGTACCTATAGCTGATTCTATGTGGAAATATACTCCATCTTCAACAGTTACAAACAACAAAACTTCTTACATTTGACTGAAAATCTGCAGTAAATTTCATTTTGTCATGTTGGCCATAATAAATAAATCACCGAAAACCTTCCCAATTCGAATATCAGCAACAATTTATCCTTTTTCTCTATTCACGATTGTTTTGTGTGTCATTTTATTATGTGCAATTTTTCATTTCAAATGATTTTCAAACTCAAGCAACATATTGAAATTAATGGAATATGAAATGGAATTTCCAAGGAGTTTGACATGGGAGGAAAAAACTCCTACGAAGTTATCGACAAAATTACGTACCAGTAATGATACCCTTAGTATATTTCATCTGAACATACAATGTTCATCAAATAAGGTAGACCAATTAATGCTATTTCTTGAAGAATATTAATTTTCTGCAGTCTGTTTATCTGAGCACTGGCAAACTCAGGAAAACCTTGTACAAATTAACCTAAAAAATTATTTACTGTCATCTCACTTCTGTAGGCAACACGCAATTCACGGCGGTGTGTCCATATATGTGAGAACAGGAATTAAATCCAAAAATGTAGACATAAAGTCATTATGTGATGAAGTAACCGCGGAATTCTGTGGTATTGAGTTGCCCGGCACTGGAACTATTATAATTACCGTGTACAGGTCCTGCTTGGGCAAATTTCAAAATTTTCTTCAAAGACTGGAAGAACTACTCATATTCATTGTAGCAAAATATAATACTGTTGTAATATTGGGGGACTTCAATGTTCACTTTGAATCCAACACATCTGATGTAAATGAACTCACCCATCTTATATCATCATTTGGTCTAAATATAATAATCTCAGATATCACAAGAATTATTCCCGGAAACAAGCCTAGCTGCCTCGATAATATTATCACGAATCTGGAAGATATATCGTATAACTGTGGAATAGTTGAGCCATGTTTGTCGGACCATAAAGGTCAATTCATAAATATCAAAAAAAATACAACCTTTTCTTCACATACCCTGCAAAAAAGAGTGATTACCGTTGCTGACATAAAAAACTTGAGAAATATCTTGAAAAATACTGATTGGAATTGGAATATTTTGAACAAAAACATAATGATATCGATACGGAGATAAACCGCTCAGCAGAGTTTATAACTTCCACGCTTAAAAGTGGTATCGAAACATCATTTCCATTGAAACTGGTGCGTTCAGAGAACAAGCCCCCAGTAATCTGGTTTAATACTGAATTGAAAAATATGCGTAAAACTTCAGAATGTGTAGAAACAGTTTGTGATGTTACTAAAAACAAAAATGATTATTCAGTATACAAAAATTTGAAAAATCAGTACAAATGTGCCATTGGAAGGACAAAAAGATATGCTTACGACAATTACATAAACAGTTCCGCCGAAAAAATGAGACATACATGGAAACTAATAAATTACGAGAGAAATCGTCTGAATAATAAAACAATTGACACTTCCTTACAAGCCAACGATTTCAACAGTTTTTTTGGTCACATAGCGGAAAAAATTATAAGAACCTTGCCTATGACAAATATTAATTTTTCAGAATTATTTGTAGGTGTACCAACGACACAGGGCTCCTTTTTTCTAGAACCTGTGGCTGAGAAAGAAGTACTCGCGGCGGTGAAATCCTTGAAGGACACCAGTGCCACAGATATCTTTGGAATAAATACAAAAATATTGAAAAATACCATAGATTTGATAGTGGTTACACTGACAAATCTATTCAATACCTGTATTAGTACAGGTATTTTTCCAGAACTTTTCAAACATAGTAAAGTTGTCCCAATACACAAAATTGGTGATTTAAATCTTTTAGATAATTTCAGACCTATTTTCCTTATTCCTTTTTTAGGAAAAATATTCGAGATAATTTTGAAAAATCGATTATCCATGTACTTTGAGAAATTCAAATTGCTCCATGAAAATCAGTTTGGTTTTCGGAAAAACACCACCATAAAAGCTATAGCTAAGGCAGTTGAAAACATAGTAGAAGGATTTGAAGATGGCAGGAAATCTGCACTGACTCTATTTGACTCAACAAAAGCATTTGATTGCGTGAACCACGATTTGTTACTAGAAAAATTGAACCTATACGGTGTAAGAGGTATAGCCTTAGCTCTTTTCGATTCATATCTCAAAGATAGAAGACAGTCAGTGTGCTTAAATGGTATCACGTCAGAAACAGTAGAAATGAAATATGGGCTACCGCAGGGCTCTGTGCTGGGGCCCCTTCTATTTATCATTTACGTAAACGACTTATTTTATCATCTAATTGATTCAACCTGTATCATGTTCGCAGATGACACCACTATCTTTCATCAAAATATAAACGAGAAAACAATAAATGAAGCCACTGAAAAAAATGCCGAACGTTGGTTTGCAGCAAACAGTTTGAAACTCAACGCAAGCAAAACGAGTCATATAATATTTTCTTCACAGGCAACAAGAACCAATGAACCCACAAAACTTTCAGGATTTTTTTTAAATCCATCTCTAAATTGGTCGTTTCATATCGAGAAGCTCTGCTCTAAACTTTCAAGTTCGATTTTTATTCTGAGACAACTGAAAAATGTAATAAGTTTTGACACACTGATAAATGTCTATTATGCTGTTTTTCACTCTCATATTTCTTATGGGGTACCTCTATGGGGTGATGCATCTGAATCTGTCAAAGTATTTAGGCTTCAAAAAAAAGCCATCCAAATTATTGCTAATGTGGCCTTCAGAGACCATTGTAAACCTTTATTCCAGAAATTCAAAGTCATGACACTACCAGCTCTTTATATTTTTCACCAAATCCTAGAAATTCATAATAGAAATAATGAACTAAGTACAATTTCAAACTTTCATGAATATAACACTCGCGGTGCTGGGCATCTCACACCACAGAGATTTAGATTAAACAAATCTGCAAAAAACTCCCTAGATATTGCTCTCTATAATGAATTACCATCCAGTTGGAAGATTCTAGACATGCCTTACTTTAAAAAAATATTAAAAAAATTTCTTTCAGAAAATGGGTTCTATTCAATTCAGGAGTATATGGACACACCTGTCAGTGATATGCATAGTTGTAGTAATACCTGAAATAGTAGGAGTGCCTACTAGTTCATATGTATATATATATATAATAATTTTATTTTAATATATATTATGTGCAGTAGAATACATAATATGTTATTGATTTTATGTGGAGTTAAGACCTATTACAGGACCTTACAAATGTTCATTTTCCTGGACTTGCTACAAATATATATTGTATTTACGTAGTTAAATGAAGTTATCTATCTATACTGCTCTGGTATGAAATATTCCAGCATTTATTGCTCTCCTGATTAGAAATATTTATGGAAACAATTGAGGGTAAAGGTTAAGAAAATGCGTTCACCCAGTATCTTCACGAAATTTTCACAGGCGCTTCAGAAGACGATAAAACAGTATAGCAATCAGAAATTCAGCGCGGAAAAGATAATCTTAGGAGATATGGGCCCCCGAAGGTCCTCAAAGAGAGGTTATGGAATATCACTTTTGGAAACTGCAAACTAATTTGAAGAATATCTTTCTACACTAAAATGTCAACTGTAGACTGATTTAACGTTTGAGTAATATTAAAATTACTTATTGTTCGATAAAGTCGTGAAAAAACTCCGATTTTTTTATTTAATTTTTAAACGAAATGTTAAAAATCGAATTTTGGTTGTTGCATTGTGCTTTGATTTCGGCGTTTTGTGGACATGCCACATTTCCAACTACTCAAGTAAATTGGGCCAGTCCGAATTTTTGCAAAATTTTCACGAAATTTCACGAAATAATCACAAAATTATCACAGGTGCTTGAAAACTCTATAAAAACACTTAAGCAATCGAAATTTAACCGCGAAACATATAATTTGGAAATTATGGCCTTTTAAAATAAAAATAAAAGTGTGGTTTCGTTTCTTCAATATTAGAATGTGTAGATGGGTT
Source organism: Gonioctena quinquepunctata (assembly GCA_018342105.1). Taxonomy (NCBI): domain Eukaryota; kingdom Metazoa; phylum Arthropoda; class Insecta; order Coleoptera; family Chrysomelidae; genus Gonioctena; species Gonioctena quinquepunctata. The sequence goes on along the minus strand of JAFIRS010003327.1, from coordinate 131,274 downwards.
CCAACTTGTCCATCTGTTCGTTAGCAGCATATTTGCGTATTCGTTTGCCCATTCATTTTTTTCGCAGAATATTCTTGATGTAGACAATAAAATGTACATTACATTTTTCCATAACTGAGGAGTTTTTGAAATTAGCTGGGAGGTTATACGATCCCCGAAAACAGACCAACGATTTCATCCATATGGCAAATGAAGATGAACAGAGTGAATTGGAAAAAGATTATTGAATCACTTCAGTTTGAAAAAGAGGCCCTCTTCAGGGCCACTAATATTTTTCTAAAGAATTCATACTGCCAACGACATGATTACGAGCGCAGCGAAGCGTCGCTTCTTAAGGTAAATCGGCTTCCATTCAACTTGGATAACACTGTTAGCCAAGTTAGGTTAGGTCTTTTCAAGTAAATAATTGCGCCTCGCTCCGACGAGGCGTCGCTTTGTGATGTTGATTGCTTTTTACGCAATAAATTGGTTGGATAGAAATATTTGCAAGCGGAGCGAAGCATCGCTTTATAAGGTTGATAAGCTTGCATTAACTTGGATAGTGGGTTAGTCAAGTGATGGTAGATTGTGTTCATTCTTTTTACGTAAGAAATTGGTTGGATCGGAATGTTCGCGAGCGGAGCAAATCGTCGCCTTGTATGGTTGATTAGCTTGCATTCAACTTGGGTAACAACTTTAGCCAAGTTAGGTTAGGTTGTGTTCCTTATTTTTACGTTAGAAATTGATTGGATGTTTTCTCGTATGCCTGGCATACAAGGAAACATCCAAGCCAAATGCGTCTCTTAGTCCGGTTTATAATTATTTTAAACAAAATAATCTGAACTCACATTATTTTAATATGTTTGGTAACTTTCTAAATGCGGCACATCAACTTCATGCTTAATTTTCAAAAGCTATTAGATACTCCCAAGAAGTGTGATGATATATTATTTGCATTTTAAACTTCTATTGATACATATATCCATCAGATCGCATGCTGTAATAGTTATAATTTATATGCTCAAATATGTATGTCGCGTTGAATTTCAGTACTTCCTTTTCCCCTTGGAGACAAAGGCAATGTCGCATATCAATAAACTACAAGATCCACGAGATTTGGATAAACATAACACAATCACAACGTTTGATTTTTGATATTTCTTCTGTAGAATTATTTGAAAAGTAATCGGAGTTACTTTATCGAAAATTAAGTGAGTTCAATATTACTTAAACGTTGAATGAATGTGAAGTTACTATTTTCGTGTAAGAAAAAATTATATCGATTCACAATTTCCAAAAGTGATATCTCATAACTTCTCTTTATGGATCTTCGTGGAGAGGTATCTCCTAATATTATCTTTTCCGCGCTAAATTTTCGATTGCCATACTGTTTTGAAGCACCTGTGAAAATTTCGTGAAGATATTGGGTGATCTCATATTCTTGACTTCCTAATTCAGTATCCAGAATAAAAATAAGAACAATAAAATCACCACTCTTATTATTTGAAAAAGTTTATTGCCTGGCCATTAACTTGGATAGCAAGTTAGGTTGGGTTATGTTCCCTTCTTTGCTGGAACGAGCCCTACTGTACCGCATGGTACACACATGGGCATACGCAGTAAACAAACAAACAATTTCCAAGTATTAATTGCCTAAAAAATATTTTGGCACAAAGTAAAAATATCGGGGAATTTAAATGTGAATGCTATGAATATAGTGTGTCGTCCCAAAGAGTATGATATTTATTCTTGATAAAAGTTGGTGCCTATCGAGAAACCTGTAATGGGCTATCGGAAAGAAATGTAAAGTTTTTTGTTAGTGAAGAAAATCGGTTTTTTAGAAAAGTCATCAAGAAACTTTGCTCGTGCGGGCGGTAGTGCGAAACTAATATCCGTGGGATTATGCCTGAATGCCTCTAAGGTCGTATCCTTTCTTGTCATAGCTTTCGATATCGGAACTCGGAGTTGTCTGTAGACGAGTCGCGTACCTGGCAAGGTGTTGCACCTGGTAGAGCTGTTTCCATGCTGCAATCTATTGAGAGTCAGCCCTCAGCTTGGAGATTCGTCTTGTCGGTTAGACAAGACTCCTAAATTCATTACTCACGCGCGCGCACTCATTAAAAACCATTAGGAATATTCAATTGTCATCCAATGGACAACTCAGATTCAGAATATCAGAGGTATACCAATAAAATTGATTTTTCAGTTACCTACTAGTACTTTTTGATACTCCCTATAAATAAAAAAAAGATTTAACATAATTTATTGGTATGAAATTATTGATGTGAAAAAAAGTATAACTTTTGATACTTCCTTCCTAGCAACAAACACTATGGTAACGTATTTTACCTTAAATTTGTATAATAAATGTTATTACTTTCATTTTGTGCTACATCTCGTATATAGCTATATCAAAAACATGCTTATCTAATTTAGAAAATAATGTTTTTACCTTCGAAAAAAGTTCCTAAAATAGTTTTACAAAAACATCCATATTTTTTTTCTTCCGCCATTATTTGCTTGATTTCTCTCTCTGTAAACATACAACACTTCATAACATCTGCAGAAGTCTTGATTAATCCAGAAAAAGAGGCAGTTCTATATTTTATATGTAATAATTTTAAGTAATCGAGATCTGCATTTGCTTTTCTTTCTTCTTCCAGTACGGAAAGGAACACCTCACTCTTTATTACTTTTTTATGCTCTCCACTACAAAACCTGCAATGTATCAACATTTTCTGTCAAGTTGGATAATGTAGGAAGGAATTGAATCTTCCTTGGAATTCTTCATTGTCAATAATCCTATCATGAATATCTAAATTATATTTTTTAATTAAAGGCATTTCATGCAGTGTTATTTCAGGTAGCATTTTTTTCTGGGAATTTGTTAAAATGGAAGTATTGTCCAAAGTAAAACAATTTTCATAAACATTTTCTATATCGTGTTTCAACATCAGCCCCGATGTAATAAAACTGAAATGCTGTTGGGTTTTTATTCCAACCACTTCTTTCCCTGAAGAGTTAATCATTATTATTATAAAATACATTAGTACTTGGAATGTTAATATGTATTTCAACATGTTGATGTTTGTCAATGTACTCTTCACACATTCCAATAATTGAATTTATTGTGATGGAGAAATAAAAAATTTGAGTCCACCATCAGTAGTTTGGGACTTTTCAAGTATCCCTAAGGCATTTTCAAAAAAGAATTCCAGAAATCTTTGTTGCCTTCCTTTATTGAAACCTTGTAGAATTTGCCCAATGGATTTCTAGAATTCAGTAGATCAAATATCCTATCAAGAACACAAATTAACAACAGCCGCAAGACCGGCTCTGAATAAAAATGTCGTCAGACTGAATAACAGGTGTTGATGTAAACAGCGTTGCCAAATGAGTTAGTAGGAAATCATAATTCTTATTATGATTCCATCAGTTGTTACGTGCTCCACTCAACTTGAATATTATCTTCTGAATACATATGACAAAAGAACTTGAGGATCCTGAGTAATTGATAGTCGAGTAGTTTCGAATCTTTTAATGGGAATATAATGTAAATACATTACATCACAATGCCATTATATTAAATTCTCGTACAAGTACATGAACTGGCAATGTTGTTGATGATATGCGCATGATTACGTGTGTCCCATCTATACATGTGGTTATTAATCATATCAATTATTTCCACTTATTTTAGCCTTCTAGTTCTATGAGTTCTGTGGTTCAACCTCATGGAAGTGGATGTTGCGCCGTAAATCAACGCTAGCACCAATCAAAATACGTGTAGAATACATGTTCTGTATACCGAACACGGTGAATTGAAGGATATATTTCGGAAAGTTTATCATAAGTACATAAGAAAGTGATGTTCGTTTAAATGACCCTGGTGACCGAAAGGGTTAAGAAACGTGGACAATATAATAATTTCATAGTTATGACCTGGTGTTCTCACCTAGATCGTCAGAAAAAATTATATTTCAGAAATGCACTGGTTTTTAACCGACGAAACCAAAAAGGAGGAGGTTTTCTATTCGACCCGTATATTTTTTTTTTCATCATATTTTTTTATGTATGATCACGCATAAATTTTTACTGAGGCGTTCTATTCCGATAATTCTTCCTTCAGTGGATAGGGTGTACTTCGAATTTGGTCCCATCCGAATTTAAAAGATGAAATCTACCCCTAAGGGTAGCGAAATGAAGGATATTGATCACTCACCCTCTGAATTCTGGTCCATTAACCGATTCTATCAGGCATAACTTTGTACTGGGTTCTTCGATTTGGATGTTTTTTTTTTAATAGATAGGGTATACCTTATACTTCGATTTCAAGAGGAATTAGCCACCCTTACGGGTAGAAAAATAGGGGATAATTGATTTTTCACTAGTGAACATTGGCATACACATACGTAATTGACAATGACAGATCGCTACTGACATTATTCTTGTTTCGCATCCGTCAAAATCAGTATATTTTATGAGAGGATGGAACAACGAAAATAATTTATATCACAACAAATAGTAAAAGTAGATAATCATATCATTTAACTGGTAATAGTTGAAGTAAGGTGGGTAAGTAAGTATTTTGGAAGAAATAAAAAAACAAGTAGGTAGTAATTGGTAGATTTTAGCCACAAAAAATTGAAAAATAAAAACTTTTTAACAGAAAATCAAACCGACGAAATACGGAACTAAATTAAAAAGTAAAAAGTAAAAACTTTTTAACAAAAAATTAAACCGACGAAAAAATCAACTGAAAAGCAAGAAATAAAATAAACCTTCTTAGTCTAAATGATTGAGCTCCTAAACTTATGTGAGTAACTGATTTTAAGTCGGCGCCAAACAAACAATTATCGAAGATCATTATCTATGAAAGAAGTCATCAAAACGCAGCCGTGCATCTCGCTGCCATCATTTTACGCTTCACCTAATTCAATTGCTAGTTTGTTTGGCGCCGACTCAAAATCAGTTACTTACATTAGTTTAGGAGCTCAATTATCATTTAGACTAATAAGGTTTATTTAATTTTTTGCTTTTCAGTTGATTTTTTCGTCGGTTTGATTTTTTGTTAAAAAGTTTTTATTCACGGCATAATTCACATTTCAAAGATATGGCGGATGCATATTCGCCAAAATTTATTCATAGTGTTTCTCTCATATGGAGGAATCAATCGAAGAGTTTTAGTCCTGTAGTCTTTTTTAGTTTTTTGTAGCAATATGGACAAAAATTGAAAATAAACTTATAGGTTGAGAAATAAATAACACTCTTATAAAGCAATAAGGACTGAAAAGTTAAAATAATAAGAAGTCATTGACCAAATGATATTCTCTTATGTAAAAAAGGCGTGCTCCTCACTTACTCTTCATAATTATATTAAGATAACTGATATCGCTCACGCTTCGTTAACATGGGAGGAAATTTTTTGGTCAATGGCTTTATTCTTATTGTTTTTAACTTTCAGTACCTATTGCTTCATAAATGTGTTTCTCAGTTTTTTTTTTAATTCCAATTTTTATTTGTACATTTGGTAAGTCTTCTCACAGAGTTAATGCATTTTTCCTCCTTTCCGCGCGAAGTTTCTTTCGATTGCGGTATGCTACAAATTAAAAACCTTGCATTCTATCAACCGTAGTTGCACAGATAAATCATTTTGAAGTTTAGCATTGTTCATTCTATGCTCAAATTACTACATTTGCTTGACATTTTAGAAATGCTTGTTTTATACAGTACTAGGACACCGCCGTCGCGAACGATCACGACGTCCTTGGCCAGCAACGTAATATATAACATAGAAGGCCATGCACGAAAATATTGATAGCGTAAAATGTTAACAAAGGGCATACGTATCAGTTGTTATAAGTTGTTATAATAAGAGTGTGCAACTGTGAAAAGGGGTGGTTTAACGCATAGTTTCAAAAATCACACTGTATGCACTCTGTGCAAAACAAAAACGTATCCGATGTTAAAGGATATCACCGTACGATGGTGGGTATTTCTGAAAAATCTCATTGAAGAATGAAGCGGCGATTTGGAGACCAAACATTTGTTTTGGATTGTACACCAACATTTGCTTCAGAAGTCTGCAAAATATAGACTCCTAAATACTCAAAAACTAAACAACATAGTGTCAACATATTATTTATATTCTATTAGACATAAATGTTTAATAAAAATTGGAATTTCTCCGGGTTTAACCTAGTCACCGTTAAGCAGATATTTTTAATGTCGGTAATCGCAAAAATTATTTTGTGATGCATTTCTAAATATATGAAAACTGGTTATGTGTACTCAATGTAATTATTATTCAAGGGGCAGTGGTTCTTTCGTCAAAAAATTTACACTATTAGTCACTCCAGAGTGTTGTCATGGTAACGGTTTGGAATAAAGGCTTCTGATTGATTGAAACAGGTTGGTACAGAATTTTCAGTACAACATTTTCAGTACAAAACCGATTCGATTGATTGCATCAATGATGTTCTTATCCACAGAAGACAAAGACATCACAATTAAGTTATATGATGAAATAATAAGAAGCAGATCCAAACTAAAAAAACTCAATTGAAGCCAGCGAGGCTAGGGTTTTATTGGAATTTGGATCACTCAAGAACAAGCTGAAAACTTTGGAAAAGGAAAAGAGTGGTTTGAAGAAGAAAGTGGAGCATCTGGGGAGAAACAATAGAAAAAAATAATTTCTTATCTTTGGATTGGAGAAAACACCGCAAGAAATAAGACTGCCAATATTATTCGATGCAATGAAAAAACTTCTTAACGTGAGTCTAACTGAATCTGATATGAATAACTTCTACGAATTGGGTCGTTCAGCCAACACTCCATTGAAAGTTGAACTGAAAAAACAAATAATTTTAAAAAATTGTTCGAAACTGAAAGGCACCAGAATATTTATTGTAAACGACCTCACCGAAATACAAAATGAAAAAAACACAGCTTTGCGTACATACTTTGTTGAAATGGATTCAAGATAAATGCGAGTCATACCGTTTTCATGGATATGTTTATATATGTCACAGTCTTGTCAAACATTTTCAACTGTTAATATTCATTTTATATTTTCGCTAATCAATACGTTTGGAATTCACGTTAAATTACATTCATTGGTACAAGTTGTTTGTACAACAAAGTTCTGCCCGACGCTCTGCTCAACAGGTTATGGGCCCAGGATCTGGAATCTGAAAGCATAGAATTCGTGTACCAACTGAAGTTAACCAAGAAGGTTTCCTGTCCAGTAAAAACGTATTGAAAGACTCTCATAGTGTAAAATATAAGTGATTCTGTGAATATGAATTCGGCGAATATATCCAGAATTGAAACCCTGAGCAAAGATAACTATGATACCTGGAAAATGCAAATGGAGGCCTTACTGATCAAGAATCATGCATGGGTATACGTAAATGGTGAATTATCGAAACCATTTCCGATTGAAGGGGACGCAGCTTCTTTGAGCAGTGTACAAAATTGGATAAAGAATGATAACAAAGCAAAATCCGATATAATTCTGTCAATTAGTCCGTCAGATTTGACACAAATCAAAGGATGCACAACTTCTCGTCAAGTTTGGCTGAAGTTGGAAAATATTTACCAGTCGAAAGGACCAGCTCGAAAAGCGACACTATTGAAACAGCTCACGTTGCAGCGAATGAATGATGGTGACGATGTTCGTGATCATTTGAACAAATTTTTTGACGCAGTTGACAAATTGAACGAAATGGAAGTTGAAATCAATCCAGACTTACTGTCCATTATGTTATTGTACAGTTTGCTCTCTAGTTTTGAAAACTTTAGATGTGCAATCGAGTCCAGAGATTAATTACCAGTTCCAGATATGCTACGTGTGAAAATCATTGAAGAAAACGATGCACGACAAAATGAAGCTAAGAATTCAATGCAGAATGCAATGTTTGCAAATAAAAAGCATATTTCAAAGCCGATACAACAAAAAGCCTGAAGTCTATGAAAGGTATTCCCATTCGGAAGCTAATACGAAGAACAAAGAATTCAAATTTCGTTATCACAAATGCAGAAACGTTGGACATAAAGCATCAGAATGTAAATATAATCGAAAAATCGATTAATCTTCAGCAAAATGTCCCGAAAATGTGTGTCTATGTGCCACTGAAGTTATTCGAAATGGCGATATTGAAACGAAATGGTGCTTAGACAGTGGTGCAACGTCATATTCGTGTTAAGAAACTGAAAATTTCACCGAAATGGTTCACATAAATAACGAATCATTGAAACAATCAAAAGGATATCGAATTTGGCTGGAAGAAGAACGGAAAATTCACATAACAGAAGATGTGAAATTTTTTGAGAAAAATCAATCAAGTCTTGATGAATATCAAGATTTTGTTCCGATTGAAAATGAGGTAAATAATTCACCTCGAACAATTGACATTGAAGTTAGAAATATCATGCCTGAACCTGACATGAATCAAACTAGTGAACCAGAACCTGAGGATAATGTTCAAGAGGATGAAGAACACCAAATATGTCATGAACAACACTCTTTACTCAGGAGAGGACCTGGCAGACCGAGAATTGAAAGGTCGGGCTCTAGGGGAAGACCTCGGAAGATTTATAGAGCGATGGAAACTCAACATGAAGAAGGAAACATTGCACTTATTTCAGAAATTCCAATGAAACGTGCGATGTCTGGACCTGATAACACCGAGTGGTACCATGCTATGATGGAAGAAATTAAGTCCATCATAAAGAATGATACCTGGGAATTCAAGGAACGTCCAAAAGACCGACAAATAATTGGAAGTCGTATGGTTTTACGAAATAAGTACAGAGCTGATGGAACACTCGGTAAAAGGAAAGCACGACTTGTAGCCCAAGGTTTTAGTCAAGAACCAGGTATACATTTCAATCAAACTTTCGCTCCAGTTGCTGGATTAAGTTCGATTCGACTTGTCAAGGCACTGGCAACCAAATTCAAAATGTCACTTCGACAGTTTGATGTAACTTGTGCGTACTTAAATGGCGAAATCGAGGAAGAAATATTCATGGAACCTCCGAAAATGTTGGAAGAAATTCTAGAAACGATCATCAGTGCGGAAAGTTTGAACTCCAACGTTATCACCAGAGCGGCTGATATGTTGGATCAACTTCGTCAAGGAAACCAAGTTTGTTTATTGAAAAAATCACTATACGGTCTTCGTCAAGCTGGAAGAAGTTGGTATAACAAACTAAATAGCGTTTTGATATCATTCGGAGCCAAGCCATCAAATTCCGATCCATGCGTCTATCGCATAAATCAAGGGGAAGACTTGGGAATGATTGTGATTTATGTTGACGACATCCTGGTAGTTTCGAAAAATCCAAGTACGGCGGATACGATATATCAGAAACTATCGAATCATTTCGATGTGAAGAACTTGGGAGAAGTCGGATATTGCCTTGGAATAGAGTTTTCGAAGAAAGAAAGTGAAATAGCAATGCATCAAAGAGGATACATCAAAGAATTACTGAACCGTTTTGGGATGACAGATTCGAATCCAGTGTCAACTCCATTGGACCCCAATGTGAAATTGAAAAAGTCCGAAGGAGCCCCAAACGAAGATGTGCAAAAGATACCGTATCGTGAATTAATTGGTGCTTTGACGTACCTGAGCACTACAACGAGACCGGATATTAGCTTTGCAGTTAGTTATCTTGGGCAGTACAACAATTGCTACGATAAGCTACATTGGACTGCAGGTAAACGTGTTCTACGCTACCTGGAAGGAACCATTGATTTGGGACTTGTTTATTCACCAGATCAGGAAGTTTTGACAGGTTTTGTGGATGCTGATTGGGGGTCTTGTCTCGATGACAGAAGATCCTATTCAGGATATACTTTTATTTTATCCGGAAGTCCAATTTCATGGGATTCGAAAAAGCAACGCACTGTCGCCCTCTCCTCTACCGAAGCAGAATATATGGGGATGACTGAGGCTGCAAAAGAAGCGATATATCTCCGGAATTTCATGAAGAATTTGGAACTTGAAGAGTTGACAGACATAATAATTTTCAATGATAATTTCAGCGCACTCAAACTAGCAGAAAATTCAACATTTCATGCTAGAAGTAAACACATCGATCTGAGATATCATTTCATCAGAGATTCGATTAGAAACGAAGAATTCACAGTGAAACATGTGTCAACGAGAAACATGACAGCCGATATTATCACAAAGGGTTTACCGAAAGCGAAACATGAAGCTTGTGTGGAGATGTTCGGACTGGGTCCTGTTTTTCATTCAAGAAACTGGAATTGCCTCGAGGGGAAGAGTTGAAATGGATTCAATATGAATGCGAGTCATACCGTTTTCATGGATATGTTTATATATGTCACAGTCTTGTCAAGCATTTTTCAACTGTTAATATTCATTTTATATTTCCGCTAATACGTTTGGAATTCACGTTAAATTACATTCATTGGTACAAGTTGTTTGCACAACAAAGTTCTGCCCGACGCTCTGCTCAACATACTTGTCAGCCTATAAAAATTTCTCTATTGAAGGAAATCGATTATTCATTGAAGGAATTGGATACAGAGTGGAAGAATTGGACGCCCTAGAAGAAAAACACAATACAAAGATAAATAGTGCATCGCCAACACCCAGTAATTTGTGGACCGAAACGACCGATGAGAATAATATGAAAAATAATAGTTTAAAAAACTAAAAAACACGCTTTTATAGAAAACCAGACTAAAAAAATTTAAAATAAGAAAAAAAAAATTTTATTTGAAGAAAAGCGTGGGGTGCATGGCATCGTTTGGGCCAATAATTACCTATGATCTGAGACATTTCTTACTTTACTGCCCTAGGTGTGTGATGTACTATATAATTATTGATACCATGCACCCGACGGTTTTTTTCAAATAAAAAACATTTTTTTCTTATTTCAAATTTTTTTACTCTGGTTTTCTATAAAAGCGTGTTCTTATTTTCTCAAACTATTATTTATTTCCTACTTTTTAGTGTGGTTTATTTATAAAAGCGTGTTTTTTTAGTTTTTTTAGTTTTTTTAAACTATAATTTTTTTGCAAATTAAAAAATGGAATAATTTTATCAAATTGGGTAATCATAATCTCCGACCCCAAAAACCCTCACATACCAATTTTGAATAGAATCAGACCATAAAAAAAAAATTTTAAAGCCGCCATTTATTTTTCAATTTTTACAAAAGAATCATAATATTCGACCCCAAAAACCCCACATACCAATTTTGAATAGAATCAGACCATAATCACAAAACTCGTCCACCATTTTGGAGCCGCCATCTTGAATTTTCCAATTTTGACAAAAGAATCATAATCTCCGACCACGAAAACCCTCAGATACCAATTTTGAAGCGAATCGGACCATAATCACAAAACTCGTACGCCATATTGGAGCCGCCATTCCGTTTTTTTTTCACACAAAATTTCTTAATCATGTACCGGAATTATGTACACCTGCCAAATTTCAAATCATTCGGACGTCTGGAAGTGGGTCAAAATCGCGCCCAAAGGAGTCGGTTACAAACAAACATACAAGTGAAGCTAATATAAAGCGTGTAAAAAGACGATAACTGAATGTATGAATTCAGTGCAAGAAACAAGACAGCAAGCTGATAACAACTCCAAACCAAGGAATAAAAGAAAACAGTGACGCAAGAAACTCCTGAGAAGAAAAACATCCTGGCTGGAGGAGGTCCCTCATGTATAAAAAAAAAACTAAGAAATCATTCCATCGAATAGAATTCCACCACTATTTTAGAGATTATTCATTTCATTTTAAAAACAGAACAAAATTATTACAACAAATCACCTGAGCCAAATATACAGTATAAGTCCCATGAAGAAATCCCCTTATCAATCCTTTTTATAAAACTTTCTTTTATTGTTATCGGAATATTTCTGTTCGGATTGTTTTCTTTTTAGAATAACCATTAAATTTGTATAGATATGCCTACATATGATGGATCCATACAAACTGTTGGAAGCCAGACAAATAAGTACCATTGATGAATACGCCAAATATAATCATGAACCTTCGCAGCATCATGAAAAATATTGATGAATTGTCTAGATCACTATGCAAAATTCCTGAAAAAATGTATGTTATCATATTGATCTTGAAGTTATTCACATGAAAGGCTACCAAACATTATATAACGAAGGGAAATTGAATAAATATGATGGGATTATAGTATTTATCAGAGAAACACTTGATCGTTCTTATAATATTCAAAATATATCAGAGATTAATGCCCTACAGATAATTATCAATAAACGATCATCCAACATAACAATTACTGCACTCTATAGATCCCACAATACTTGCCCCATACAATTCAATAATGGGCTGGAAAGATATCTAGAAAAAAATGAAAACAATGACATTCAGATAATAAGTGGTGATATAAATATCGATTTACTATCAGAATATGATTATGCAGAATAATACAATTTTTTTATGAATGCACTGAATTCATATCTTATATAAATAATGTTACACGACCAATAGTGATTCTTGTATAGACCATTTTTTCTTCTTCTTAGCACTTTGACAGTCAGATAGAATGTAGATGTGTTTTTTCCTATAACCACTTTCTAGATTCTTCTGAATGCATACCATGATAGCATGTGTTTCAGCTTAGAATATCGTGGAGCATTTGCCAAGTGGTATTATGTAATCCCTTCTTGGCCTTACCCCATGTATTCCTGCTCCCGTTCCTTCAAATGTTGGGTTCAATTTATTTCGCTGATTAGTCGAAAACAGTTATAGTTTCTAAGATGAATAATTAGTTTAAAATTTTTTAGTGGTTAACTACTTAACAGTATCATTTTTCGGGTGCAATTTCAATCAACCAGTACAAAATATAACAGATATACGCGATGGATAATCAAGTATTTAACTGGACCACTGTAGACATATGTCGGTCGAATATATATCTTAAACCTATATGCACAATGTTTATAATTTATGCCAAATCATAAAAAAACAATGATTTAAAAACATGTTCCGTTGAACAATGACGGTTGCAAATCTTTTGCGTCACGTAAAATATTAGTCGTTATTATAACTGCAATTTGCAGAATTTTATTAATTATTCCAGCAGTTGTAAAAATGCAAGAAATTTATATTAGTGAATACATAGGTTCCGAAAATGGCAACGTCGATAAGAAAGTTTAATAAATAAATTATGCATTTTCCAGAAATGGTTGCAAATGTACGTGAATATGTTAACTTTTTTTCCATTCACTTATCCAATTTGCAGCACTTTTATAATTTTTTTAAACAAATAACAATGAAAAACCTAAAAATATGACAAAAAACAAGATTCCGTAACTTTTACAACGTTGCAAACTCAATGCATGTTGTAAAACATCATTACTATTGGTATGTCTAGTTTGCAGAACTTTTGCAATTTTCAGTGCTAAAATAAAACATGAAAACGTTTTTTGCAATTAAAACAATGTTCCGTTCATTTCAGTCTTCTGCAAAATTTTATATTTGTTGTCAATAATGCACTAAGATACCATTGAAGTTTGAAAACTTTTGGAATTAATGTGAATTGATTGTCTATTTCTACTGGCCTATATACCCAAAAGATGCTTCACCGTTTTCAGACACCAATTCGTATCTACACGGTAATGAAAATCACTCGCATGACATTTTTTCTAAGCATGATAGCGCTTGGTTGCCTCTGCCCTACATGTATGTTTTCTAACAATGACCAAATTTTCGGAAACGGTTCATTAATTCTGCGAGTCACTTCTACTGACCAAACACACTCATATATTCATAACTTTATTTTATTAAAAGAAATCGTGAAATTTTATGATTGTTCCTATCTTTGTAAATAAAAAAATATCACGAAAAATACCCTTTTTCAAACAATGCACCTCCGTTGGGTTATTAATGGCATCGTTCCATAAAACAAAAGAATGCTAAAGGAGTGCAAAAACCAACTCAATTTCAAATCCTTTATCATAAAAAGTTGTATAACTGATCATTTTCCAATTGCTGTTACATTCAATCCAGAAAAACGGGATGGACTCCAAAAACCCGGAATGAAATACAAAAAATTCATCAATTCACGGTATACTTAGAAATGAATTGTGGGAAGAACTATGAGATGATATTAACAACCAGAATGATACATTAATTCCAATGCAAAACAGAAAATGCCCTAGAACAAAATGGATCACACCTGAAATAATTGGAATTGTCAATAGAAAAAATGACATATATAAAAGTAAGAAATGAACCTGAAAACGCGGAACTTCGAGAAGAATAAAGACGACTGAAAAGTACTCTGAATGAATCAATAATGACAGCTAAAAAGGAATATGCTAATAACGTAATTGAAGAGAACAAAAATAGTACAAAAGGTCTCTGGACCACAGTCTATGAAATTTGTAATAAATCAGAAATAGCAATAAACATTAATGCAATAAAAATAGACGGCAACATAATAATTAATGACAAAATGGAAATTTGTGAAAATTCCAACGAATATAACAGCAAATTGGGGGAAAACTATGCAATGAAAATAACTGAACCCTCAGATTACGAAAACACTGAAAAAATTATTGAAAGCACCATGTATATACATCCAACTGATGAGAATGAAGTAAAAGAAATTGTAAACCAACTGAAGACAAAACAATCTCCAGGCGACGATAATATTCGTTCTGAAACTCTGAAAGAGATAGTTGAGGAAATAAAAACTCCGCTCACATATTTAATAAATCAGAGTATAGTTATAGGATACTTTCCAGAAATCTTGAGATCGGGACTCATCAAATCAATTCATAAAAATGGGGACAAAAGAGAAATGGTAATTTTGAAAAGGGAAACATTCTTAATTGAAAATTGATAGAAATATTTTTCTGTGAATTGAAAAATCCACGATTAAAATGAAGTTATTTTTTGTGAATATCAAACAGAAAACAACTACTTCCCCGGCTAAAGCCACGCTGGACATTGAACTACATCTGATATGTATTCTGAAAAGGCCCTAACTCAAAAGAAAAAATCTGAAATTGAAAATTTGCATTTTCATTCAGATAGTTATTTGATTTTTTATTCCAGTCTTGAAAAGGAACTCATAAAGATGAATGAGGCAAAGAAGAATGTTTTCCAAAAGAGAGTACTCACCAGAAATCATTCGTAACATTGACGCAGGAGAGACATCGCATTCACTAGGTCTTCAATACATTTTTGTCGACGAAAATATATTTCACGCTTCCACGATCATCAGGAAGACCGGAAGAAATGGGAAACACATTTTCAAGAAGCAATCTCACTTTGCAAAGATGGAAAAAGTTAGAATCATTTCTTTTGGAGAGACACTTTGAAATTGGTGTTTTCTGACATTAAAACCTGTCATGGGGTATGATAGATTGATTTGTTGAAAATATAAACAGGATGTTCATAAAATCAGATGTGGAATCATCTGCGACTGAAAGATAAACCTTAGTCACTATCTTCCATCGTCAAGATAACCTCTTGTGGGGTATTCATGTTGAAAAGGGAAACATTCTCAATTGAAAATTGATAGAAATATTCTTCTGTGAATTGAAAAATCCACGATTAAAATGGAGTTATTTTTTGTGAATATCTAACAGAAAACAACTACTTCCCCGGCTAAAGCCACGCTGGACATTGAACTACATCTGATAGATATTCTAAAAAGGCCCTAACTCAAAAGAAAAAATCTGAAATTGGAAATTTGCATTTTCATTCAGATAGTTATTTGATTTTTTATTCCAGTCTTGATAGGGAACTCATAAAGATGAATGAGGCAAAGGAATGTTTTCCAAAAGAGAGTACTCACCAGAAATCATTCGTAACATTGACGCAGGAGGGACATCGCATTCACTAGGTCTTCAATACATTTTTGTCGACGAAAATCTATTTCACGCTTCCACGATCATCAGGAAGACCGGAAGAAATGGGAAACACATTTTCAAGAAGCAATCTCACTTTGCAAAGATGGAAAAAGTTAGAATCATTTCTTTTGGAGAGACACTTTGAAATTGGTGTTTTCTGACATTAAAACCTGTCTTGGGGTATGATAGATTGATTTGTTGAAAATATAAACAGGATGTTCATAAAATCAGATGTGGAATCATCTGCGACTGAAAGATAAACCTTAGTCACTATCTTCAATCGTCAAGATAACCTCTTGTGGGGTATTCATGTTGAAAAGGGAAACATTCTCAATTGAAAATTGATAGAAAGATTTTTCTGTGAATTGAAAAATCCACGATTAAAATGAAGTAATTATTTGTGAATGTCTAACAGAAAACAACTACTTCCCCAGCTAAAGCCACGCTGGACATTGAACTACATCTGATAGATATTCTGAAAAGGCCCTAACTCAAAAGAAAAAATCTGAAATTGAAAATTTGCATTTTCATTCAGATAGTTATTTGATTTTTTATTCCAGTCCTGATGAGGAACTCATAAAGATGAATGAGGCAAAGAAGAATGTTTTCCAAAAGAGAGTACTCACCAGAAATCATTCGTAACATTGACGCAGGAGAGACATCGCATTCACTAGGTCTTCAATACATTTTTGTCGACGAAAATCTATTTCACGCTTCCACGATCATCAGGAAGACCGGAAGAAATGGGAAACACATTTTCAAGAAGTAATCTCACTTTGCAAAGATGGAAAAAGTTAGAATCATTTCTTTTGGAGAGACACTTTGAAATTGGTGTTTTCTGACATAAAAACCTGTCATGGGGTATGATAGATTGATTTGTTGAAAATATTAACAGGATGTCCATAAAATCAGATGTGGAATCATCTGCGACTGAAAGATAAACCTTAGTCACTATCTTCCATCGTCAAGATAACCTCTTGTGGGGTATTCATGTTGAAAAGGGAAACATTCTCAATTGAAAATTGATAGAAAGATTTTTCTGTGAATTGAAAAATCCACGATTAAAATGAAGTTATTTTTTGTGAATGTCAAACAGAAAACAACTACTTCCCCGGCTAAAGCCACGCTGGACATTGAACTACATCTGATAGATATTCTGAAAAGGCCCCCAACTCGAAAGAAAAATCTGAAATTGAAAATTTGCATTTTCATTCAGATAGTTATTTGATTTTTTATTCCAGTCTTGATAAGGAACTCATAAAGATGAATGAGGCAAAGAAGAATGTTTTCCAAAAGAGAGTACTCACCAGAAATCATTCGTAACATTGACGCAGGTGAGTACTCTCTTTTAGAAAACATTCTTCTTTGCCTCATTCATCTTTATGAGTTCCTTATCAAGACTGGAATGAAAAATCAAATAACTATCTGAATGAAAATGCAAATTTTCAATTTCAGATTTTTTCTTTTGAGTTAGGGCCTTTTCAGAATATCTATCAGATGTAGTTCAATGTCCAGCGTTAGCCGGAATAGTGTTTTCTGTTAGACATTCACAAAAATAACTTCATTTTAATCGTGGATTTTCAATTCACAGAAGAATCTTTCTATCAATTTTCAATTGAGAATGTTTCCCTTTTCAACATGAATACCCCACAAGAGGTTATCTTGACGATGGAAGATAGTGACTAAGGTTTATCTTTCAGTCGCAGATGATTCCACATCTGATTTTATGAACATCCTGTTTATATTTTCAACAAATCAGAAATGGTAAATTATAGACCACTTTCTCTTATATCTAACATATCAAAAATCATAGAAAAGATACTGAAAAAAATAATATCGAGTTTTTTGAATAAACATAAAGTAATATCGGATAGGCAATATGGGTTCAGATCAGGAAAATCACCGGAATATGCAATATTCTCTTTATCGTCGTATATTTACGATACTTTAGACAAATAAACGACTACCTCAGGCATATTTGTAGACCCATCGAAAGCATTTGACAGGGTCTGTCACGATAAACTACTGAAAAAACTATTCTCCTATGGAATTAGAGGAAATTCCTACAATATCACAAAAAGTTATTTGTCTGGTAGGAAACAGAGTGTGAAAATCGACGATGTTACTAGTACCTACAGAACCGTTTTCTATGGAGTCCCACAAGGAATGGTAGTGGGTCCATTACTGTTCTCAATTTATATAAATGGATAACTTGAAATAGAAACCCAAGGAAAAATATTGAGCTTCGCAGATGATACTGTCATTCTGTATAAATCAAATACCTGGCGATATTTGAAGGACATTTTCAAAAAACTTCATCGGAATAGAAAAATGGTTCACAAACACACTTAATTCCACAAAAACAAAATATTTACCATTACCTTCTTATTCCAATGGACTACCGCATATAGGACCACTCAAAATAGGAGACAGCTATGAAATACCCGGTAGATAAATTATTAAAATAACTTTTTTTTGTAATAGATCGTTATCTGAGATGGAAGAGAACGAATGAAAAATGTGGTTAAAAAACTGAGGGGTTTGGTACACAGATTCAAATACCTGAGAGATTTTCTTGACACCAACAATTTGAGAATACTATATTACGCTTTGGTTGAATCGCAACTACAGTACTGTATGATAGGATGGGGTGGATAATGACTCAGAGAATTTGAATACCATACAGAATTATATCATTAAAATAATATATCATAAGATCCAAGTTATCCAAGTGATGATTTGGTTAGGGACTCCAACTTCATTGATGTAAGAGAACTATTCTGTTTGAGTATTCTGAAAAATAAAAAATGGAAATATTGTATAAAATCCTTCTGATCATAATTATGATACGAGAAGAAGGAATAATAATAAGGAATAAGGAATAATATTACCAGCCTGTAACTAAACTGTAGGTCAACAGAACGCAGCTTACCTGGGACCTATATTGTACAATATGGTACCGGATTCCATGAGATGTATTGATAACAAGCACAGTTTCAGCAAAAAAGCTGCAAGGTGGATTGCGAAAAGTGAAAGACCTTATTTTCATGATATTATTGTGAATCAAAATACA
Organism: Gonioctena quinquepunctata; assembly: GCA_018342105.1. Taxonomy (NCBI): domain Eukaryota; kingdom Metazoa; phylum Arthropoda; class Insecta; order Coleoptera; family Chrysomelidae; genus Gonioctena; species Gonioctena quinquepunctata. Next base: position 112,327 of record JAFIRS010003327.1, on the reverse strand, counting down.
CAAGAATTGCATAAAATGGATGAAATGAATATTGCAACAACTCTATCCTTCATGCTAATAAACTTTATCAATAATATTATATTTATTAGTTTGTGATTAAAATTAACGTTATTTCCTTATGTTTTTCATTTATTTGGCATTGCTAATACAATATCGTTTTATCACAAAGATACAGAGATGAGGTAGGTTAGTAGAGATAAAATACAATAGATAAGAGACATCAATATACAAACAGTAGAAACGTAAACTCTAATTGTTAATTAATTAAAATATAGCTGTATTAGCATCAGAGCATGATATAACATAGTATTGAGATGTACAGAGAAATCCCTATACCTAAACAATTCTGAGAACAAGAATAGCCTAGAGCGCACTATAGAATGCGACGTTTAATTACTGAAATTGGTCGTTTAATATATATTGATGTATACTACTTTTAAAAATATTGATATCACGGGACAGTTTATTAAAATTGGGTAGGTTATTATAGATTACGATTCCAGCATCAAATATACTGTTTTTCGTGCACATCAGATTGGTTTGACGAACGTTTATGTCTTTTTTTTTGGCGTGTATTTTATGAATGTATTTCATTGCGTATTTTCATTGCGCGTCATTTCATTGCGCGTATATTTGTAGACCAATATTCTGGTAACATATTGTTTATAAGTTTGTAAATAAATATCAATGTACGAACCTTGATTAGATTTTTAATTGACAGCCAATTTAGCTTTATTTGCAATCTATTCACATTTTCATATCTGTTGGTATTTAGTAAGAATCTCATACATCTATTTTGCAGAATCTGTAGCTTATGAATATCTGATTCATTGCACATAAAGAGTATAGAAGAACAGTAATCGAAATGGGGTTTTATTATACTATTATATATCAATTATTTAGTGTATTGTTCAGATTATTTCACATATCTACCTCAATTTTATACTGAATTAAAGATTTTATTGCATGTATTATAAATATTTAGATTTTTTCAATTCAATATTCCATCAAATACTAATTTCAAATGTGATCTGTATTGTTCGTTCATTTAATATATTTATTATGTTCATTTTTAACCGAAAATGATCACGCACAACTTTCTACAGAGCGGTTCGATTCCGATTATTCTTTCTTCATTGGATAGGGAGTACTTCGGAGTTGGTTCCATTTTAATTTGAATAACAAAATCCATCCCTAAGGGTAGCAAAATGAAGGATATTGATCGTTCACCCTCTGAATTTTCGTCCGTTAACCGATTCTATTAGGCATAACTTTGTAGTGGGTTTTCCGATTTTGATGATTTTCCTTTCATTAGAAAGGGTATACCTCATAGTTGATAATATTTCAATTTGGAATCAAATGATCCACCCCTATGGGTAGAAAAATAGGGAATGATTGATTTGTCACTTGTGAACTTTGGCACACATATGTAGTTGATATTGACAGACCCTCCTACATCTGACAAAATGATTACATTCTATGAAAGGATGGAATTATATACAAAGTGATGAAATCAACTAACCAGAACTTTCGAAATTTATTCATATTATTTAACAATAAATAAATAAATAGTTGAAATAGAAAATCATATTATTTAATAGTTGAAGTAAGCTAGGTAAGTGAGTATTTTGGAAGTAATAAAAAATTTAGTAGGTAGTAATCAGTAAATTTCAGCAACGAAAAATTGAAAAATAAAAACTTTTTAACAAAAAATTAAACTGAAAAGCAAAAACTAAAATAAACCTTTTTAGTCTTAATGATAATTGAGCTCCTAAACTGATCTGAGTAACTGATTTTGAGTCGACGCCAAACAAACTAGCAATTGAATTAGGTAAAGCGTAAAATGATGGCAGCGAGATGCATGGCTGCGTTTTGATTACTTCTTTCAAAGTAATATAATGATCTTGGATAATTGTTTGTTTGACGCCGACTGAAAATCAGTTACCTACATCAGTTTAGGAGCTCAATTATCATTTAGACTAAGGAGGTTTATTTCATTTTTTGCTTTTCAGTTGATTTTTTCGTTGGTTTAATTTTTTGTTAAAAAGTTTGTATATTCCTAAATAACAATAACATTCATGAATTGTTTTGTGAAAATATTTTATTATGCAGTAGCACATGCAGACACACACAAGTACTATAACAACGCATAGTTGTGATACACTTCTCTGACTCACCTATGTTTATTGCATTTCAATATTATTGATTATAAACCCCTTTTTTATCAAAGTCAATAAACATTATTATTATTATTATTCGATCGGTTCAAAAATAGCGAGGGAAATCGGCGATGGTATAAAGCTCTTGAGTTATCAAACCGAGTAACTCATTTCTTTCCAGCAATGAAATAAGCCTCATTTTTATTTTTGGTTGTACTACATTCCATCAAAATGCTAACTCATATCTTCTTTACAGTCCTAACAATAATCTGCCTCGCAGAATTTGCCATCATCCCAACCACGAAAGCAGGCTTCTATTGCAAGAATCCTGCGTTGTCCCACAGATTCTATGGGAACACAGTCCCAATGCCCGTAGTGATCGTTACCACCTTTCTCGTTCCAGTGGTAGCAATACTGGTAACTGATTTGGTGAGTCGCCAGCCGATCAAGAGGATTATCTGGACCTTATGGTTACTTTACAAGGAATTCCTGGTGGGGCTCGCATTTGTCTTGTTCATCGTTTATATAGCAAAATTGTTGATGGGTCAGCAGAGACCATATTTCTTTGAAATTTGCAAGCCGAATACTGGGAAGTTCTGCACGCCTGGGGAATTCATAGACACTTTTTTCTGTACCGGTAGAAAGTTCAGTTCCTATAGTAAAATGAATTCATATCAATCTTTTCCGTCTGGGCACGCTGCTGTGTCTTGGTTTGCGGGGATATATTCATCGGTAAGTTAAAGAAATGTTTGAAGTTTCGTTTTGAACTTTCTTCCCAATTGACATTATTGAAATACAGGGTGTTTCACGGTGGATGGAACATCAGAAGTGTCTGGAGAACGGAACGACAGATCATTTCGAAAATTTACGGGCTTGGATAATCAAACATGCTTCATCCGTCTGGGATATTCTCATCAATACAGTGTTACCGATTCTATCAGAAAAAAATAGCCACTTTGTTATTCCAAGTGGAACACCCCGTATATTACATAATTTTTTAAATCCTTATAGAATTCCTTATTACTTCTTCTGGTAATTCTATACGCGATAAACATTATTTTGACGAAGGATCCTGCACTTTTTATATGTAAAGTGGCGACCGGTCAGATTTTCTGAAACTGTCAATGGGCGCAACTCAATCCTATGACTAGTTTCCTAGATACGGGGTGTTAAAGTTGAAAATTGCCCAGTTTTCCGGATTTTTTTTCTTCAACTACTTGTTTCAGTAATACATTAGTAAATACGTACAATTAAAAATATTTATATTTGCAGGGTGATTCACAAATGTATGACGGTAGTTTTTTGCAAAATCTCACTTTCTCTAATGTGACGTCAGGGAAGCATATTTTTGAAAGGTTCTCCTCGATATAGTATTTGGACGTGAAAATATTGCACAGTACAAATTTCTTATACAGGGTGTCTCATAGAGAGAACTACTAGACAAATACTATTTTTGTTGGATTAATTCAAAACGCTGAATTTATGGATCAATTTTTGGGGAAGGTAATACCACAAACATATGTGTGTCTCCAATCTCCAAAATAGTCAAGGTGGTTTATTTATAGGAAGGTATTCTATTTTGAGAAAAGTATAAAAACCATGAACAACCTGTATTCAAAAATTTCCCCGGTCAAAAGTAACTATTTTTCCACTATATAATGATTTCCATAACATCTTGGGAGATTTGAAATCTACATCCGATACTATGACCAGTTTTCGAGATACAGGGCGTTAAAGTGAAGAATTACTGATTTTATCAGCTTTTTCTTAAAAAAAAGCTGGTTTGATTTTATATTGCGTTAATGAGTTTAATATAAGTTTTGTTTTGGTTGAATGTACTTGAGAAGGTTCAGCTGAAAATATTTACTGTTACAGGGTTATTCACGAATAAATCAAAATAGGTTTTTGCAAGAACTCAATAATTCTACAGTTCCGTCACAGATAAATCATTCCATGAAGTTAATACCTAGTCGTTCACAATTTTGAATCTGAAAATTTTGCTTTGATTACTTTTCCTACAGGGTGAGGCATACAGCCAACCATACCAAAAATAATTAGGCTTCTAAATTACTAAAACGAGAACTTTTTATTGACTTTTGAGCAACTTTATAACATTACATCAGGTAGGTATGCATAACCGTAAGAATTTTGAATATTCAAGGTGATTCAATTATAAGTATCTACAAAATATCATATATCTTTGTCCGATATAAGTAATCGACATGTTTTTATACACGTGGTAACAAGGATGATCATAAGAGGATAATTCATACCTCTCAAGATGTTATAAAAATCATTATATAGTGAGAAAATAGTTATATTTGACAGGGGAAATTTTAGAATACAGGTTGTTCATGTTTTTTGTGCTTTTTTCAAAATAGAATACCTTCCTATAAATAAACCACCTTGAATATTCTGGAGATCAGAGTCACACATATGTTTGTGGTATTACCTTTCCCAAAAATATATCCATAAATACAGGGTTTTGAATTCATAAAAAAAAATGTCTAGTGGTTCTCTCTATGGAACATCCTGTATAAGGAATATGTACTGTGCAATATTTTCTTGTCAAAATACTATATCGAGGAGAATCTTTCAAAAATATGCTTACCTGACGTCACAGTAGAGAGAGTGAGATTCTGCAAAAAAACTACTGTCATACATTTGTGAATCATCCTGCAAATATGAATATTTTCAATTGTACGTATTCACTAATGTATAACTGAAACATGTAGTAAACGTGTGTATGTAACAGAAATTCAATCCATCTCGTAAGTTAAAGAAAAAAAATTCCGGAAAACGACAATTTTCAATTTTAACACCCCGTATCTAGCCAAACTAGTCATAGGATTGAGTTGCGCCCATTGACACTTTTGGGTACTAGGTCGAGTACAACAACATACCATAGTTTCAGAAAATTTTACCGGTCGCCACTTTACATATAAAAACTGCAGGGTCCTTTTTGTGCAAATCCTGATCCATTGAAAAATAACAATTTTTTCACATTGCGAATTTCCAAAATATTGCAATTTGGGTTATAGCTGCATAAGACCATTAAGTATTCTGCCGATGAACCAGATCTCATTTTCAGCATACAGGGAGGCTCAAAAGTAGGTTCATCATGAAAAAGGACTGAAACTCAGTTTTTTTATGGAACACCCTGTATATTATTACTTTTTGGAAAGCTGTGTCATTTCTCTATTCAATTTAGTATACTTTCAAATCCATTTTACAAACGTGGTATATTAATCTTTTTCGTCTGAATAATTATTTCAATTTGTTTCAATTATTGGTGATTCGAGTTTTTTCTGTCATCCTCCTATCCCAAAGAGGAATTCTGAATTATTATTAGTCTTAAGTCCCAACCGAATACCACTCAACTTCCAAACGAGATGAGGACACCTGTCATTGAAATAATGCCCAGTCATCTTTTTTTTCAGTATATAATACAAATAAGGCTGGAGACAACCAACAACACTGGGTCTTTGATGAAACCATTTCTGATCGGAGCCTTCCTCATATGGACCTTAACATGTTCCTTGACAGGAATACCAGATAGAGCGCATCACTGGTGGGACATTCTGGCTGGGACATTCCTGGGAGTTTCAGTTTCATTTTATAGCACCTTTCTGGCAGCTAGAGCTCTTCAGGAGAACGAAAATTTTCAGAAACAGAAAATCGAAGCGGATGACGTCGTCAAAAATACTTGATCTAATGACATGCGAATTCCTATTTCATTTTTTTCCTTCAATAAATTCTTTTTCAATGGCATGTTAATTCTTATAATATTAATAAATCGTCTTCATTCACCAAAGGATACAAGGCCAAAACGAATGGTAAAAGTAAAATAAAAGTTACAACGCCTCAGTAGAAAAAATGGTGAATAGGTGGAGTGTCAGCCTAGGCTGTTTTTAAACTCAACCTCATAATTTTTTTCCCCTTTAATAATATTTTGTACTTCAAAAATATATTTTTCCTGAATGGAATACAGATGTTGCTAGTGAAACTCAAGCGTTGCTGAACTGAGTATTTGAAGAGTTCCAAGTGATACCGTATTTGTGATTCTAAAAAATCTACGTATTACACTTGATGAGTCTAGTATGAACACAATATGAAGCTCTCAGTCCTGTAGACTGATACTGTGGTACAGACTTGTGACTTCCCACCGTTTCTTGAATGTTTCGAACAGAACGCAGTACAGCGGCAAGTCTAAACGGGGCATCTGAGACAATCTGAAGCAGAATATTTTTGTGATCGATGTTAGTCGTATTTTCATAAATGATCTTATTCTAGAAAAAGATGGTGTTCACGGAGAAAAACCAATATTATTTTTATAAAATGGAAAACAGAAATAACCCACAGCTATATCAAAAAAATGATAGTTGATGTGAAAACACAAGAATTATACGGGAGAATATTGGCCAAGTTGATAATTTATATTCTCATTTTATTGATAATTTGAGTCAAATAGTGGAAAGTATTGATGAAATGGAACCATGTAACAATATAAACTATAATCTGTATCACAGTTTTCCAAATTTCAAATCATCATCACGTGAAGACTCTGAACAAATAATCAATACACCAGATAATAATCCGATGAGAGCGATGGATTATCTTTCAATGACCCATTTTTTCAGTATATCAAAATGGGACTTATGCAGGTCGTCGATTTCTTATGTAATTCCACACATGTTATGGAAATCTACGACACGCCAGCGTAGTCGCGACAAAAGTTACATGGATAAAACAAAAAAATTGGAAAATTAAAAAAAACAAAATGAAGGAGCTATAACTCCTAGTGTAATAGAGTTATTGAAAAAAAGATTTCGAAAGGCCTTTTCACATACTTTGAAATGGGTAATGAAAAACTCGAAAAAAAAACCTTTACCGAAAATAAGCATCATTTTGGTCCTGAGACGAAATTTTCAATAATTTTTTTTTCAACACGCATAGTTCATGTAATTGAAATTCTTTTTCCACCAAAAACTGCGCAATTTCCCAAGCAACATTTCATGTCGTTTATGTATAGATCTATTCTCGATATTAAATTGGCTGCAGCCATTTGAAGACGACGATAGATAGCGTCCGCAATGCCATATTCGTAGCAGTCTATCGCCCGTCGTAAAACACAATTGGAGTTCCTAATTTTTGTGGGGACACAATATTCCCTATATATTCACACGGTGTTGTTTACAAGGAATGTGTATTTAATTTTATTCGAGTCAGGTAATATATACTTCTTATGAAAAATATAGATGATATCAAAGTATGTTTTATTATGTAACTAGCTGACCCAACAGACATTCGCATAATTTTTTTTTCCTATGTTTTCCTTTGTGTTGTCTCATGTATATATATATATATATATATATATATATATATATATATATATATATATATATATATATATATATATATATATATATATATATATATATATATATATATATATATATATACATATATAAATATATATATATATATATATTATATATCGCTTGGATCGTGTTATGGTCTTCAAATATCCCATAGAAAAAAGCACTTTCAATTTTTCCCGAATCCAATAACTTCTCTAAAAACCTTTATTTCTCTAAAAAACCTCATCCGGACTATTACAAACAACAAAATATATTGTGTTTGATTATAGATTCCTGGAAACTTTTTCAAGACAAACAAATTTCCAATAATTTCCTTGAAAACCTTATTCGGAGTATTACGAACAATTATCCAAATCGGTACAGCCGTTGTTTTAACAAATTCAAAAAAAAATTTACTTCGACCGGGATTTGTTTCTGTGACGTTCTGCTCGGTAGGCAACAATGTAACCGTTGATCTATTTCCTCGTTTGGTAATAAATGACACGATAGTCTTTTTCTTCGTAAAATTTTCAGTTTCTTCGTTGGAACATGCAAGTTTGCAATTAGTCATCCGTACAGAACACGTCTACTTTTTCGCATAGACACATATTGTTTCTGCAAATTGCATCAATGCAGTGAAGATCAATGATTTTCCTAACATTGGCAGAAATTTGCTGCTGACTCGTACCTAAATATTGGCATCAAAACATTGTCCCCCACTTTTGCCTCTTTTTTACATCATGAAATAATGAAATGAACGCAATCTAAGTCTTTTAAAAATAAATATCCAAGCGTAAAGAAAACAAAATATCAAATATATCCATTACAAACAAAATCCTCAGATAACACAAATGGAATGGCGGATGAATACTGCATAAAAACATGGGAAGGCGGTGGCGTACCGAAAAGCCATGCGGTCCTCGTATCCGTTGTGTTCAAATTGCTATAGCCAATTTATTATCGAGAATAGAGTACATAATCGACATGAAATGTTACTTGGGAAATTGCGCACATTTTGGGAGGAAAATAAAAACTTTTCAACAAATAATTGAACCGACCAAAAAATCAACTAAAAAGCAAAAAATGAAATAAACCTTTTTAGTCTCAATTATAATTGAGCTCCTAAACTATTGTGTGACTAATTTTGAGTCGGCGCTAAACAAAGTACCAATGTACGGGCGGTGTTTTGTAATATAATATAATGATCCTCGTTGATTGTTTGTTTGGCGCCGACTCAAAATAATTTACTCACATTGGCTTAGGAGCTCAATTATCATTAAGACTAAGAAGGTTTATTTTATTTCTTGCTTTTCATTTAATTTTTTCGTCGGTTTAATTTTTTGTCAAAAAGTTTTTCTTTCTCACTTTTTTGTGGCTAAAATTAACTGATAACTATCTACTCAATTGACACCATTTATCCATTATGTTGTAGTGTCATGAGAAATACCTATTAGTATGCCAAGTTCCAACGGAATCGGTTCACATATTAAAAATTTAGGATTTTTCTACCCTTAGGGGTGGATTATTCATTTCCAAATAGGAAATAATGAACTCCGAAGTATACCCTGTCCATTGAAGAAAGAATCATCTGAATCGCATAACCCAGTACAAAGTTATGAGTGGTAGAATCGGTTAACAGGTAAAAATTCAGTGGACACCAGTTATCCATTATGTTGTAGTATCATCAGAACTACCTATTAGTGTGCCAAGTTCCAACAGAATCGGTTCACATATTAAAAATTGAGAATCCCCTATTTTTCTACCCTTAGGGGTGGATTATTCATTTCCAAATAGAAAATAATGAACTCCGGAGTATACCCTGTCCATTGAAGAAAGAATCATCTGAATAGCATAACCCAGTACAAAGTTATGAGTGGTAGAATCGGTTAACGGGTAAAAATTCAGTGGATGAATGATAACTATCCCCTATTTTTCTACCCTTGATGCTGAAAATTTTTTTTTCGAATCCAAATGAGACTGATTCTGAAGTATACCCTATCTAATAAAAAATGAATCATCATGCTCTGTAAAAAGTTATGCGTGATCATACATACAATGAAAAAAATACGCGTCGACTAGAGAACCTCCTCCTTTTTTATTTCGTCGGTCAAAAAATAATTTCAGTTGCATGAAGTATGAGTGATTTTCCCTCATGTTGAAATAATAACATTTTATTCAAAATTTTGTCTCAGTACAAAATAATGCTCATTTTCGGAAAATGTTTTTTTTCCGAATTTTTTATGACCCATTTCAAAGTACGTGAATAGGCCTTTCGAACATGGACCTAATTTTTCGAATAATTCTGCGTGATATTAACCAGGAAAGAAGTTGTTTCCTGCTCTTCATCTACCTTCAGTTTGATTTTTATTAAACTGTCATGGAGAAGACTTTGGGAATTTCAACTCTTTGTTAACTCTATTATACTAAGAGTTATAGAGCCCTATTTTGATTTTTGGAATATTCTATTTTTTGTCACGACCACGGTGGCGTGTCGTAGATTTCCATTCCATGTTTGGAATGATATTAAGAAATCGATCGGCATAGGTCTTATTTCAGTTAAGTTATTTTCAAACTTTGATTCAATTATGCTTGACACATTTTCAGAGTAATGCTTGGCAGAAGTATTAGCTGCATTACAACTCCCTATGTGTACATTCATATCAGAATTAGATAAAGACGTCTTTCTCGACTTCACGAGAGCATTTGAAACTAACGATAGAAAATTATTATTGATCAAATTGAAAAGGTTGGTATAGAAGACAAGGTCTATGATTGGTTAGTAGATTATTTACAAGGACGCAAGCAAAAAGTAAGAGTGAGGAACACATCATCGAATGATGATGAAAAGAAATTCGCGATGGTGTACTGGGACCTCTTCTGTTTATATTGTATTCAAATGACATCCACCTACATGTCGGCTGAGAATTCTAAATCTATTCACAGATGAAAACCTACTGGCATGTAGTGATACAATTTTGGATAGAGCCCTTAAAACATGAATGTGGTACCTACAAAAGTAAAAAAAATATGAAAATAAATGAATTGAAATTGAAGTTTCTAAACACGAAAGCCGTGTTGATAACCATTGAAATTGAAAGTCGCAATTGATGATGTAAAAATTTAATTTGTAAACAATATTAAAAATCTATAATTTCAATTGGACAATTTATTGGCTTTTGGAAATCATTTTGGTTATATTCATGGAAAAATCGCTAAAAAATTATATTTTAAATTTGCATTAAAACATTTATTTAGTTTCATATTCGAAATTACAATAATTGTGAATGTAATGGAAATGGTACATTTGAATTTTAAAATAGAATATCATGTATAATCAGACAGTTATTAACTGGTATAAAATTACCTATACATGGTTTCAGATAGATTTTCGAGAGGATTAAATTCTTTGGGAAATAATGATAATTATATAAACCTAATAACAAATATTCAGACATTATTAATAGAAATAAATGATAAAAAAATTAATAATACGTTTAAAATTGAAGAACATAGGATAATAATTAAAAAAAGAAATGGAGGTTGTAAAATTAACGGCTTCGGTTATTTCTTTGTGATAGGATGTATGTTTTCACTTTGATTTTGAATTGAAATATATTGTTAAATTTTTTTAGATCATCGGGTAGACTATTGAATTTTGAGATTGCCTCATATGTAAATATTTTATGGCCTATTGTAGAATTAAAAGCTTGAAGATGGAACCAGGGAATATTGTCTAGTGTGGTGAGTATGAGTTTCGGAGAATAATATTATGAGCAATTTTCAGAGTGTTGAGTGTATACTTAGTGTTCCTCTAAATAAAATTTATTATTTTTATCAAACAGTTGATTTGTTGGTATATCATGTGGAAGACGATACAGGACTTCTAATTATTTCTTATGTAATATAGAAAGTTTGTTGAAATAATTTTTTGAATAAGTTCCCCAAATATTAATTAAATAGTTTATTCGACTGAGCAAGTTCCCGTGGGAGGCGCAGCTGAACACGGAAAGTCGTGCAAGCACGGAAAAAGCATTTATGGACGTGTAATGAACGATATTTTTCATTATATCTACCTGAAAACAACAGATTCTTAGGAAACATTTATTTTTAAATATTAACGACCAAAAACATGTATTTTCAATTTGTATTAATAGAAATATTTATGGTACAATTTGTGTTGTTGTAAATAGCTAATCCTCTAGCAGCTACTCCATTTCCGATAATTGTAGTTGATAAATTCGAAGGTGCTACTATATAAGTAGAAGTATTCAGTTTTTTATTTTCCCCCACTGCATTGTATCCTGATGTTGGCGTTGTTCATACTGTTCTTGAATGGCTGAACAATTTACGAGAAACTTCTTTGATGTAGCCTTCAGCCACAGTCGAGGAACGCCAACCTCCATGCCTTTTTAAAGTAAGCAAATCTCCTCCGCCCTCAACTAACATAGATGCTGAAGATCGTCTTGAGCCGTGTCCAGTATAATCTTCCGTATTTTCTAGGTTCAGATATTCAGCAATATGCTTTGTTGGACCACTGATTGTATGACACCCTGCATATTGAGCAAAATATCCACCATTACGATACGCAATAAATAATCCTTAACTATTCATGTGTGTAGGTCTTACATTAATATATTTACGATAAAGAGTGCATGGATCAAAGAGACATCCTTCCTTTGTAATTGTGAAACTTTTTGAATTGTGATTTTGGCCATATCGAAGGAATACTTTAAAAAATCGGCTATTATCTTCCACGTCTTCCAAAGTCAGACGAATCGAGTCATCTATTCGGCAGGCACCGAATATGGCAAATATTAAAATCACTTTACTTAATAACCACTTCTCGTCTGGTGTTTCAAGTATGAATTTGGCGATTTGGTCAGCAGTTAATGCTTTGGACTTTTTCGGTGTGTAACCAACAATTTCTCGTTTGAGAAATGCAGTTTTTTGATGAATTATTAACATTCACATGTTCTTCCACTGCCAGACAATTTTTTAACATTGAAAATTGACTCCATAAAGTTGAAGATTTCATGGATTTGCCTTTTTCTGACAAATAAACGAGAAGAATATCATCACTTACATTTATAACTCCCTTTTTTTGGCGCCAGTTGCAAAATAGACGATACTGGTTTTCATATCTCTCACGTGACTTTTTGGGCAGTAATTCTGCACTTACTTTCGCCGCTTCACGTGATATTTCTCCCTCTGGTGAAATCATTTTTAAATATTTCCACTGAAAATATCCAAATATTGTCACAAAACAAGCGTTATCTACCCCGTTGCTAGGGAAATATACAAACAATTTGCGATTTCTAGAGAACTGTCAAAAACATATTATTTTATTTTGATATGTAAGTAGGCAGCTAAGGAAACCGTAAAATTTTCCGTGCGGGCGCACGGAAAAAGCCCGCTATCGGTGAACTAAATAAGCATGTAAATATACTGTTTTCAGATAGGTACAATGAAAAATTAATTACTTGTAGTACTGTTTTATTGAGAACTAAATTTATTTGAATCAAATCCATATTGTATATTTATGAAGTTTACCATTATTTGTTTCAATTATTTTGGAAAATATGCTTATCAATGCTATGGGCCTGTAATTGTTTGGATTTTGGGCATCTCCACCTTCATATATATATATATATATATATATATATATATATATATATATATATTATGTATATATATATATATATATATATATACATAGAAGGTGGTGAAGAGGTTGTCGGATTAGGACCGATAATTATTCTCTAATTTTCAGCCAATGTTCCGTTTATTAAGTATTAACTTCTTCAGGGCCCTATTGAAATTCATTATTTCATCTGACTAATCAAGGAATTCGGCAAAATTTTAATTTGGTGTCGAATTCGCGCTAAAAATTCGCTACCCCAGCCAAGCCTATCCACACGGCAGAGAAGTAAACAGAAGTATAGCCCATCCAATATCAATTGCAGAAGCTGTTTCTATAGGAAGCAACAAAACTCACTTCGCTAACACGAGCGTATATGCGAAGAAACGGAACGAAAAATAATCTGTACTACTCGTAAACATTTTCCGTCGGCAAACAGTAGATCAAAAGAGCCGATAGTCAACGTGGACTCGAGTAACGGCTGTCTGTTGTACAATCGATTCGTCTGGGCCAATCAAGTCGGACAACAATGCTGGCAGGTGTGTCTCTACGATGGGAGGTCATAAATCACGCGTTATATTTGTGTTTTAATAGCTCTGAGAGATTAAAAACCAGTTGCGTCTGTGTGTGCCGATCGAAATACGTTTTAGGATATAATAATAACCTACATCAAACAATGAAATAAATTATTTTTCTTTCTTAAAGTATTTGTATAAATGAAAGCTTGTCTTTATTTTTTTTTAATTTTTCATTATTGATGAAGTATTTTTAAAATCTTAAAATATCTAAATAAAATTAGTTATTTCCGCCACTGCTGCTCACAGGATTTCGCCGTAAGACTTTTTTATGCTTCTGCAATTGATATTGGGAAAACTATAAATTCACTCCCTGTCGGCGCCTTTGATGTATCGGGTGGAGATTTCAATTTTTTTGCTGGCATGTGGCCCGGCAGGAGAGTGTTGGCTGAGAGCAATTCTGCTCCTTTGTAAGAGGTTCGATGAAAAAATATGTGACCATGATGTGAGTTCATCATTGCTATGAAGAGCACACAAAAAATGTTACATATGATTGGGAACTGTACGCCTTAATCTATGCATTTTTGTTGAAGCATCGTTATAATGATATCTGTTTTCCTTCGAGATCTGAGCTATCTAGTCCTTCAATGAGGAGACCATCTGAAGATTAACTCATCTGCCATCTTGGAGTTGCAATCGACAAAAAATCAATAAGCTTCGACTAAATTCATAATCTTCGACCCCAAAAACCCCGACATTCCAATTTTGAATCGAATCGGGCCATATTTCCCAAACTCGTTCGCCATCTTGAATTCGTGAAAAAATTCATAATCTCCGACCCTGAAAACCCTCACGCCTACCAATTTTGAATAGAATCTGAACATAAACACAGATATCATCGGCCATCTTGGAGCCGCCATTTTGATTTCATGAATTTTGAAGGAGAATTCACCCTGAAAACCCCCACTTACCAAGTTTGAATCGAATTGCATCATAAACATAAATCTCGTCCGCTATCTTGAAGGGCTATTTTGTTTTTTTCTCTTAGAAAACTCCTATGGGTTGCCAATTCAATTTCCTGAATTTTGACACCGAAAACCCTCACATACCAATTTTGAATCGAATCGGACTATAATTACAAGACTTGTCCGTTATCTTGGAGCCGCCAACATGAATTTTTGAATTTTGACAAAAAATTCACCATCGTCTCCGAAAACCCGCACATACAAATTTTGCATCGAATCGTACCATAATCACAAAACTCGTCCGCCATCTTGAAACCGCCATTTTTTTTCATAAAGCAATCTCACCTGAATCATGAACACCTGCCAAATTTCAGCCCAATCGGTTGTCGGCAAGTGCTCCAAAAATGGATAACAAATTTGGAACCGTAAAGAATGACAGAATGACATAAGAACGAAGCAAGATAAATGAAATCTTATATAAATAGTCGTGATTTACAGCGAATTCTAGCATTTTACTTTCAATAATATTGTGTTTGAAATTTACTGTCATAACAATATGGGATGTGGGTCAACAATCAGAAGTCCTGAAATTAATAGCAGAACATATAGCTGAACCCATTGTATATATATATTCAATAAAGCAACAGAAGCTGGACACTTTTCATCTTGTCTAAAATTATCGATAGTCATTCCCGTATTCAAAGAAGGAAGCAGGGAGGAGGCATCAAATTATCGACCTATATCTCTAATAACAAATATATGTAAAATCTTTGAAAAACTTCTGAAAAATAGACTTAATTCTTTCCTCAAAAAACATAACATCATTTCAGACTCGCAATTCGGTTTTCAAGATGGAAAATGTACACAAGATGCACTGGTTGAGTTCACCAAACACATTTATAGAGCCCTTGATAATAGTAAACCCCCAATAGGCTTGTTCATAGACTTATCAAAGGCGTTCGACACAGTGAGCCACCCCATACTATTATCTACCCTAGAAAATAATGGCATACGAGGAAATGCGTTTGATTTGATTTCATCGTACCTTAAAAATAGAGATCACGTAGTTAAGATTGGAAATGTCACAAGTGCCTCGGAAAAAATAGAATATGGAGTACCACAAGGAACTGTCCTGGGACCAATTCTGTTTTGTATATATGTAAATGGGTTATTTTCAATCAAAAGTACTGGCAGAATTATCAGCTTTGCTGATGACACAGCCATACTTTATTCAGAAGAAAACTGGGCCGCGGTAAAACAAAAAGCAGAAAAAGACTTGGCAATCAAAAATACTGGTTCGACTATAAAATACTTCTTAATAGAAAAAACATATTTTTTGCCATTCTGTAACTACCATTCCTCTCTACCACACTACAGCCTCCTAACAATTAAAATCAGCTACAAATTAAATCAGTTACATATATAAAATACATCGGAGTCATGATCGACTCCCATCTAAGATGGAATCACCATATTGACTACATTGTTAGGAAACTGAGATGTGTCTTATATAAGTTTCGACAATTCCAATATATATTTGACTCGAAACAAAAAAAAACACTCTATTATAGCCTTGTCCAGAGCCACATAACTTATTGTGTGGTAGGCTGGGGTGGGGCTACGAAAACTTACCTAAGGCCACTTGAGGTAATACAAAGGAGATTTCTGAAACTCATACTTATCAAAAACTCAAGATATGCAACTGAGAACTTGTATAATGAAGCAAAAGTACTCGATATTAGACAACTACATTTCAAAAATCTTATTCTAAAACAATTTAAACAAAATAATCACAACCTGAAGCAAACACATAATTACAAAACACGCAATAAAAACCAATACATAATACCTTACGCTACCCAATCAATTGGACAACGATCACACGAATTTCTAGGGCCAAAAGCATTCAATAGTTTACCCCAAAAAATACAAAAATTAAATTCAATACATAAACAAAAAAAAAATCTCCATGACTACATAACTAAAATGCCTCGTCTGTCTATTCATAAACTGTTCGACAATAAATTTAAAAAAGGCCTTCCAAAGCGTTTTTAATTATATTTATTATTTTTTATTTTTATATATTACTGTGTCTATTCCTATTTCTTTTATCATTAGTAACTCTAATGTGATCTGTAAATATATATGTATGCATGTCTATATGTATATATGGCATGACATATGACTAAAACTATATATAAGATTTTATTTTAAGATATATTTTGTAACACTCTGTATTGAACCACGCACAAGGAGATTTCCCTCCTTCTGTGGTAATTTCAATTTATTCAGATTTTATGTAAACATTATCATTCTGTAACCTTATCATTCTGTTACCAATCTGTATGATGCTGCTGACTTAATTTCATTTATTATTATTATTATTATTATTACAATTCTTTTCCTTCGTTGATTTCATGTTGAATCCCATTCATTTTGTCGTTTCATATCATTACTTGAGGGGCATAAACGATTCGTGAAGTTCAATTTCAAGAAAAAATAACCTCTAGCACACCCGTGAATGACGAGTGTATAATGCCATTTTATAACTCTGCAACCCACAACTTACAGCAACCCACAACTCAACACTTGTTCATTTTGATACTTAACACGAATTTATCACTTGTTTCACAACTGCAAAACCACCACTACGACTTACTCTGTAAAAATGTTCCTATGTCTCAACTTGGCTCACTTGGTATGCACCTCAGATTCACGCGGTTGCGCTTTAGGTAGGCTAAGCGTGAAATTCGAGGTGGGGATCTCGACCCAAATATGGCAGAGAGATACTTATTTACGGTAAAAGGTATCAGTCTTCAATCTGTCTCAGTCTTATGTGCACTATGTAATGTAACGGCGGATTTTGTTTAAGCAGGTGGTTTTGAGAATGTTTGAGTGCGGGATATAGAAAAATTGAAGTGAATAGAATAATTCTTTGTTTCACTTTGTATCGCAAATTAATAATAAAAATGACTGTAGTCGCGATATGGATATTACCCAGCAAACATGAATGAGCGGTAAATAGACGGGCCGTTGCTGTTGACTGCGGTAAGATGTCGGCAGCGGCATACCGATGTCGGTGAATAATTGGAATGATATCAGTTTTGCCGCTTTGGCTGAACATACGCATATTTGTTATGGATGTTTTGAATTTAGCCAGAAATTTCCCGTTAAAGATTTGCGATAATCGCGCCGATGTCATTTTGACACAGTATGTGGCATAACTCGCCGCACCGCTGCGACCTCTGTAATGAAAATGCAACATGGGCATAACTGAATATCACGTTGGCAGTTGGCCCTACTGCTGATTTCGTGTAGGATGTCAAATCGGGTATTTTCTATTTTGTCTGTTCATTGTGTTGTGGTATATGGTCATGAAAAATAATCACAGTGGCGAGAATTTTTTCAGATTTGTGTGTTGTCATTCTATCTATTCGGTGAAATATTTTTCCAGGCCAGTTCAAAATGCAATATCTGGGAAATATGGAAGTATCTTGGAAACCATTTGAGATACAATAAAAATGGTTGAAATGGGGAAAAAGTTGTCTGTTTAGGTGAATAGGAACAATCTGGCTCTACAGTTTCAGAAATCCTCTACAATTAGTGGCTTCAGAGAATGAAAACAGTGAATTGTTTATATCTAGTCCATGAATCAGTCTATTCTGAATGTTTGGTGAATTTATTGGGTATAATAATGACCTATCTTCATTGAAGTTACACAGTTTTCGAAGATATAATGCTAGATTGTTCTTAGGCGCATATGGGCCATTTTGTTTTCATTGAAACCGTCTTTAAGCTCATTGTCTTCCAAGATACCCTATACTTCCATGTACTGCATTTTGAATTGGACGCCCCTGTATATTTGCATATATCATTGATGAAATCCCAACAGTGGAATGACACGGTTGATCAGTAGGATACCCGCAATCGCACCATAATCTGTACCATGCAATATCAGTTCATTTTAACTCTGTCTATCTGCTGAAGTCCCGCTATGTATTAAAGCGGGTGGTAGTCTGGAGACCTCCTGGTGGCCGTCGCGACACGGGCTAGCCGGGCCGACGACTTATCATGATTATGGCCCGCTTATGTTGTCTGTCGGCTGTTTTTGAAGTGCCTTTAGAGGCCCACGCGTAACATGTTTGCTGGGTATGATTTCACATGTACGTTCGATGGGATACAAGAACTGCTATCACCTAAGTTCACACCAAAGTGTGAACTCCCATCGTCAAAGTGACTCCTATCAGAGTGTGGAGTCACATGGAAATGTGGTTTCATTTGACAATACTTCATCTGAACTGACAATCCAGAATGATTAATTGATATCAAAAGTATTTCAAAGCAATATCATCACACTACAACAAATTATTCCAGAGAAATTCCGAAGTTATAAGTGAAAATCAAACTCCAAATATAAAGAAAGAAACTGTTGGGATTTCATCAATGATCTATGCAAATATACAGGGGCGTCCAATTCAGAATGCACTACATGGAAATATATGGTATCTTGGAAGGCAATGAGCATAAAGAAGGTTTCCTAAGGACAATCTAGCATTATATCTTCGAAAACAGTGAAACTTCAATGAAGATAGGTCATTATATTATACACATAAATTATATTATACACAATAAATCGACTAGATATATACTAATTGTAGAGGATTTCTGAAACTGTAGAGCCAGATTGTTCCTATTTACCTAAACAGGTAACGTTTTCTCCATTTCAACCATTTTTATTGTATCTCAAATGGTTTCCATGATACTCATCTATATTTTCTAGATATTGCATTTCAAACTGGCCTGAAAAAATATTTCACCGAATAGATAGAATGACAACACACAAATCTGAAAAAATTCTCGCCACTGTGATTATTTCTCATGACCATATACCACAATGACCAGACAAAATAGAATTATTCAATTTCATTTATTTCATTATTGGCGAAAGTAGTCCATTGTTACTCGAAGTGGATATTGTAGAATTTGAAGGGTGTGGGAGAGGATCCACGAATAAAACAATGTATTTTTTAATAAACTGGATGCATTTCTGGGACTTGAGTACCCATCTTCAGCAGAAGTTCAATATTACAAGCTAAAAACAATAATGTTTGATAATCCTAATGGGTAAAAATGGAGAAACTTGAACTTACCAACTTTATAGTATGGTTAATCTTGAAAATGAAAAGTTGTTGGATCAGTGGTGAGATCCCCATGGTGAAGGTGTTTTTTTTTCTTTCGGATATACATTTTGCCCTTATTCGGACAAGGTAACATCCTCCAGAAAAACAAATTGATAACAGTTTATGGCGTTACGAGATTGCGCCCCAACAATCTGGAAGGAGTGAAAATATTACAGAGAGCGACAGAAAGTAAACAGTCCTGACATCAGGTTACGAATTTATGAAGTGGATCGATTGTGAGGCATATAAACCTGTAATGAATTGTGTATTGTGTATATATGTGAACCTTGCAAATAGTTGGTTCTATCCTCTAATAGATGTCGCTGTGATACCAAAGTACATTTATAAACACAATTTTTTGGCAAGGATGTGAGAGGGGGTCGTAAAATTTGGGAAGGACCACAAGAAGTTTTTTCATTCAACAGAACGGCGTCCGCCTACATCTGTAGGAAGAAAAAGAGAGCAGAAAAAAAAAACAGTGGCTTCTGCTGTTGAAGAATTATCAGAATTCCAATATAAAGAAGAGTCCCTTCAGGATATACTGACTAACCATCACTGCAGCCTTGCCTGCTTGGTGTGGGAACAAAGGAGGGGAGTGTGACAGCAAGTTCTCCAACTGTTTCCGCATTCAACTGTTTTTGAGTTTTCTGATGTATTGAGGAACTTTAATATTATAATAACAGCCTGTATATATTGTATAAAATAAAAAGTATTCATTTCTTATAGCCTGGAATGGATGCATTAAAACATTTTCATAAATATTTTTCATATATTGAACCACCCTCCTGAAAAAATATATTACCAACAAACATTATATATTTTCACTAAAAAAATATGAAGGGCAATTTTGATCCAGCATGTAGAAACAAATTTGAGGTCATTGTAGAAAATAATAATAACTTGAGGATGCTTTTTTTCTTCAATTTAATAATTTGTCCACTATGCCACAAAATTTCCTCTTTCATTATATGTATTTCGGACACAATATCTCCACTTTCACATTATATATTTGGCCAAATCTTATCAGTGGTGAGAGATCATCTGCTTGAATCTGCTACTGAAATCTTCGAATGACGATGGAGTTGAGTGACAGGTAATTGATTTCGACGGCCAGTGATAAGTTCGTTTGATTTTCGATTCATTTCTAACATGAATATCGAATTATGGGAGGAAAGGATTCACGAGTGTGTGTCGATCCCTATGACCTCGAATGGCTCGGTTGGTAGAGCGTATGGCTAGAGATCATAAGGTCGTGGGTTCGACTCCCACTTGAGGATGCTTTTTTCTCAAATTCAATAATTTGTCCACTATGCCACAAAATTCCCTCTTTCATTATATGTATTTCGTACACAATATTTGCACTTTCAAATAATAATGATGTTCTGACAAGAAATAAGAAAAATATTTTTGTAGTATTAAATACTAGATGAAAAGTTAAACAAAATCTTGTTATAACTACAACATATATGCATGGACAATGTGATTTAAGAAAATGAGATTCCAACGGCATGGGGTTAACCAATTACTTCTTGTCAGTTTATAAATGATTAAAACTAGTAACAGAATCGACCAAATTACAATGTTCATTTCACTACAATATGTTAATTCATAAAAAAAAAATGAATTACCTCCCTGAAAAAAATTTCTAAGTCAGTTAAACAAAAATGTGTAAAAATAACAACTGAATGTTGTTGATGCACTAGTGCTCTTGTGAAATCGTCATCAGTCTAATTGAGGTATTCACATTGCTGAATTTGTTAAACAGCAAATATTTGTGTGGAAGCCACAAACCTCTATATGTGAACATCGTCAATATCAAGTTTTGTCAATTTAACCAAGAATACTATTGGACTCCTGGGTTCCTTATTTTTGTTATTTCAGCAACTCTTTTCCAACAGTGTATATGCTTGCCGACTATTGCTCCGCATCAATTGGGAAAATGCAACTTTTTTTCCAATTACCTCGGTTTTTTTTTGCAAATCGTCCTGTGTCACTGTTGATAAAAATATTGGCATTCATTTCTGGCGTAAAACTTAAAGTGTTATTTGGCCTGTGGACCTATGGATTTTCAAGGGGAGAGAAATACTTTGGTTTTGAAATCAGAATCGCTAGAACCGAATGGAATAAGTTATGGACAGTAGTATTATGAGAAGTAAGAGCGACGCCAAAATGTCAGTATTGCAGATAACTTCAAGTAAACTGGTTGTGTTTACCCGTGCCAATATAATAGTTCATGTAACAAGTACGCAAAATGATGCTTTTGCGGACGAGTCCATAATATGAAGATGAGTCTGCAAAAGCCATTTGCGTATGTATTGCATAAATTTTTTTTTCTATAAGCTTTCCAAAGAATGTTTCATGTAGGAACTTTGATTTTGTTTCTGCTATCAAAACGCAAATATATTCGTAGGCAGCAGCGGCGAAAGGCCGTGTGAAATATCGTATCAGATTTTTTTATTACCGACGTGTCAAATGTCAAATATGTCAAATAGTCCATTTGCGTTTGTTGTTCTCAAATAGGTGTTGGGAAGGTTATATAAAAATATATGGGAGGTATATCTGACCGATTTTTTACGAAACACAGATTATGGTATATTGGTGGGCGTTGTTCTTCAATGAAAATTATTATCAACAAAATGCAGCTGATATCCATTTGGATGGCATATTCTTCTGGATACAAGCAAGCTGGAGAAATTGTGTTTTCAGTAATTCTTTCGAGGATCCAACTATACTAACGTGAAAAGGGAAACATTCTCAATTAAATATTGATAGAAATATTTTTCTGTGAATTGAAAAATCCACGATTGAAAGAAGTTATTTTTTCTGAATGTCTAACAGAAAACAACTACTTTCCCGGCTAAAGCCACGTTGGACATTGAACTACATCTGATAGATATTATGGGAGTATAGATAGTTGAATACAATGAACTTGTAAGTGAATATGACATCATTCAGAAAAATACTCCAAATACGAAAGAAAATTGCAAATTTATTCAGTATACAGTATCGAAAATATTTTATCTGGGGTATAGACAGAAATCTACACGGGCAACAAGGAACGCAATGATATGATAATACCACATAAACAAGAGAGACGCACTGCTGTGCGCCCCTCCTGTTACCCCACCCGACGCATTAACTGACCACGTGGCAATGCGACACAGCACACAGCTTGCCGAGCCGTGGTTGCGAAAACACAAGATCGTGACAATTATTACCTTTTGAAACTTGCCGCCTATTAACACAACCGCAGAGAAAGTACAATAGATTCGGCTATTGTTTGGCCCAAAATGGTGGTTTGTTCGAACATTTAATGAAATAATTCCGTACACAAAATATTCAATTTGGTTTATCTTCTCTTGTAAATATTTTTTTTCTCTCCATTCAAGAAATAATTGTTTTTCTGTTAGAAATAAGTTTTTTGTTTTTATTGTCTTACAGAAATATCGTTTGCTTTTGTTCATGTTTAAGAATTTTCTTTTGTTTTTGCGGCCACCACGGCACCAAAGATATTTTGATCTACCTGTCGTCCGACAGATTGAATTGAATCAATGATTCAGTTTAATTTGTTCAAATTTTCTGAAGTGAAATTATCGTCAATAATTGTTCTCCATTGCAGCGCACACATTCTCCCGACTGAGGCTGGTATGATACTGACGTCCTGAGCTGACCGCCGGGACCGCCCTGATTCTCCTATCTCTGTGTCGTGATGTGAATATCCCTTCCTCGAGCGAGTCGAGGAGAAATTGTAATGCTCTCTCAACATAAAGCAAGCTATTCTTCACGCTCTCATGAAACCACCGTACCCAAGATAAATACTTTCCGATACTGTATAGCAAAATCCTGTTTTCCCGTAGTTTGACATTCGAATCGTGAATGCTAGATGTCGCCAACTTCGTGTTATCCTGAATAGTTAGTGACATTTGGAATAAATGGAATATGAATTGTTATCATCATATAATAAAATAACTAATGAAAAAACTGTTCGTAGACAAGCTTTTATGTAAGCCGTGTACTAAAACATATATAATGAGTTGTTGAATTATTTGGTTTCAGAAAGCTTGTCCCGCGAAGTGTTCATAAAAGTAGGTACCAATCAATTTGATTGGGCAGTGATTGGTTGGCAATTAGGAACTTGTCAAAGTATTTAATTTTCACAAAGTATTTATAAAAGTATATAGCAATTAATTTAATTAGGAAATGGTGAGTAACAACTTGTCGAAGTATGAATTTCATTACAATTCGTGCGACAAGCTTTTTGAAACCAAATAATTCAACAAAAAATGATTATTCGTTGTCGGCGATGACTTAAACTTATTTCATACGTTTTAGTACACGGCTTAAATAGAAGCCTGTCTTTAAAAAATGTTTTTATTAGTTATTTTATTCTTTGCTTTTCAGTTGGTTCGCCTTGAACTGTTCATTTCTAATAGAGGTCTCTTTCCTGTAAGTTTTGAGCTGAAAGAAATCATGTTCTCCGACCCTAAAAATTCTACAAACCAATTTTCAATAAAATCTGACAATAATCACAAAACTCGTCGCCATCTTGATATTATAGATTTTGAAAAAAAAACAATCATAATCTTCGAACATAAAAACCCCCACATATAAATTCTGAACGGAATATGACCATATCATCACTGTACCCACTAACTAAAACTATTTTAATTTGTAAACATTTCATGAACAATGTTCACAACTATCATATATTTCGAAAGTAATCTGTAATTGGACTCAATGTCTGTTGATTATTAATGAATAAAAATAAAAAATTAAAATCAAAATAAAAAAAACAATCTGACCCCCACACACCAATTTCGAATGGAGTCGGGCACCAAAACTCGTCGCCATCTCAGTGCAGCCATCTTGAATTCGTAGATTTTGACAAAAAATTATGGTCTCCGACCCCAAAAAGCTCCGCATACTAATATTGAATCCAGAGCCGGATTAAGAGGGGGGCAAACGGGGCTGCAGCCCCGGGGCCTACACAAGAGAGGAGCCTCCACAATATAAATTTTTAGGTAAAATTTCCTAACAAATTCCGAAGGATATGCAAAATTATATATAAAAAATCTGATAACGAAAGAGCAGTTCTCCCACTTTTTGCTCGCATTTTTCGTTTTAAACATTCAAAAACATGTTTCGTATTCTTGTCAAAATCCAGGGTTAATATTAATCTTCGATCTGATGAAGCATGTGTATATGCGAGAAATAATCAACAAGTAAAACATCATACTATTATACAAAATATTATATCGTATCGAAATTAGCTGTAAAAACAAGAACAATTGAATTTTTTTAAAAATGTACATTTTTTTTATTAAATGAAGGATTTTCTGTCGATGTTTTCTTCGAATGACACAAGCGATCTAGATACACAATGAAATTCAATAATCATAAGCAAAATAAAATAATATTTCAGTTTATGAATATGATTGCATCAAATTATTTATAAGAGCCCTGTGCGCATTCCATAATAGAACAAAAGTTCGAATTCTGTTGACTATTTTTCTGCCGACTCTACAAACACTTTGCCCGTCTTTATCTGTTTTTCCTATTTATTGGCGTTGACAAGTGTCCGCTGAGTGGCGCGCTTGTAACAGAGAAATCCCCGAAATCTGAAAGTGTGAGTCTAAGAAAAGGATGACATTCCGCAACAAATGTAAATCCTTCTGAAAAAGGACTATCAAAAAGACCAACCTGAGATGTTCTACTATCAAATTCTTGAAAACCAAAATTTCAGAGCTACATTCTCAAACATTGAAATTACAGTGATTATTTTTTGACATTGCTAGAAACCGATGGAAACGTTCAATTCAAATAATTCATATACATTTTGGCCAATCAATAGTGGGAATATTCTACCTAGAAAATTGTCGCGGGAATAATTTGAGGTATTTTGTTTTTATTGTCTGACAACTGATATTTTTAATTTGACGTCTGTCATCAATTCGCATGAAAAGTGTGAAATGAATCAAAACCGGTTTAGTACATTATATAATTTTGCAAGGAAATGTGTCTTTCTCAAACTTGTTGGCAATAGCCACTCGAGCTAGTTGGTCTCTCTTGTCTATTGCCTGGCAACAAGTTTTCGAAAATCTGTCGAATTATTTTCACTCTCTTGTGATATTACAACTGTGAATGTGATGATGTCAAATTGCACTGGAAAGCGCTCATTTTCCGAAATGAAAAAAATAGGCGCCTATCAAAGTTATCGCTTCTCAGCATTGAGGATGATTTTCTCCGGATGCTGGATTTGACCGAAATCATCAATGATTTTTCGTCGAAAAAAGCTCGCAAAAATCCCTTTGTTTACACTGTAATTTAATTTATTTCTTGTATTTCATTATACCTACATATGCTCGTGTCGAAATAATTTGATTTGTTCCGCAATAAATAAAATAAAAAACAAAAACTTGTTTGAAAAATAATTAGGGGCCTCCACTCCTTTGTTGCCCCAGGGCCTCCACACCTTTTAATCCGGCCCTGATTGAATCGAATTAGACCACAATCAGAGAACTCGTCCTCCATCTTGAAGCCACCATGGCCATCTCGAATTTATGAATTTTGAAAAAAAAAAACATAATCTCTGATCACGAAAACTTCCACATACCAATTTTGAATTAAATCGGACCAAAATTTAATAATGCTTTGTCACCAGAATTATAAATACCTGCCAACTTTCAAATTATTCGGACAACTAGAAGTTGATCAAAATTCACTTGCAAGATTTGACCCCAACTAACAAACGAACGAACAAATCAAACTTGATGAAAAAAACTAAATAAAAGCTTGTAAGCATATGTAGGTTTACAATTTCATTCTGAAAAAATCAAAATTTCTAGATTTTCTGCGGCAAAATGTTATCGGTTCATAGTTTTTATGGTATTTATAAAGTCCGTAAAAGAAGCATTTTATGATTTTTTTCATTCCTAAAGTAGCCGTTTTGGGAAGCGTATACAAAAAAATTGTTTTTTTTGTGAAAGCGTTCCGAAATTGACAAATTTTATTATTAATTAGAATTTCCAAGTGACACTTTTAGGCACTAGTGCCTGAAAGTAAAAATGAAACAATAATCATTTTTACTTTTAGGCACTAATGCCTAAAAGAGTGTCATTTCGAAATTCTAATAAATATCAAAATTTGTCAATTACCAAACATTTTCATATTTTTTTTTATAAAATTCGTTGAGTATGTTTTGAGCACTCGACGCATTGTCCAACTCGGCTTTTGCCTCGTTGGACAACTTTGCATCAAGATTTGTTGTCTAAAACTTCTGGATCTATGGGAGAGAAACTTCTTTGGTCTTCAACCAACCTCTGTAATTTTATGCTCAGCGGTAAAGTTAACCAGTCCTATACGGAGAATCATTGATAGCACTTAGAAAAAGATGCGGTGGCATCAGACCAATAGCCGTCGGTACTACTTTTAGACGTCTTGTTTCCAAATCAGTAGGTTCACAAATCAAGGAATCATAAGGTTATTCTTTCCGCCCCATACAATCTGGTTTTGGTTTTGGAGGATGCGAAGCCGTCGCCCATGCAGCACGACGTTTTGTAAACCAACATCCAGACTATTCTTCTACTGTATTTCTGAAAATTGATTTCGAAAATGCTTTTAATATGATTCACAGAAATATTCTATTAGAAAGAGTCAAAGATACGATCCCAAATCTCTTTACCTTCATACGTCAATGTTATCAAAACCCAAGTTTTTTTTTGGAAATAACGTAATTTCTTTGGAAAGAGGCGTTCAACAAGGGCCCCGCTCTCTTTTGTTTATGCATCGAGAACCTAACAAGATCGATTGAAGCTGAATTTAATTGTTGGTATCTTGATGATAGCGCCATAGGTGGCAATACAGATTTGGTTCTAAAACAGTTCCAAAAAATTATTTCGTCTGACAATGAAGTCGGTCTCCAATTCAATTTAAAAATATGAAAACTTTTGTTTTTGAACGAACATACAGATAACATTTCAAAGAAATTCAACTATTTTGCTCCTGGCATTGAAATTATGGACCGGAACAATTGAAGCCTCCTCGGTGCTCCAGTTTCGGATGAATCTTTGACAGAATGCATAAACCAAAAAGAAATTTCCTCATTTTGATGGCATCACACAACGATAAAATTCCTAAACATATTGGATATTTTCTCCCGAAGAATTGTTTGGCTATACCTAAATTGATGTATACCCTGAGATGTTGTGCAACATGGCGCTGCATGAAGGAATTTATTCATTTTAATTCAACACTTTGTAAGATTCTGGAGCAGATAACCAATAACCATTTCAACGATCTTACATGGCTCCAAGCAATGCTTTCCATGAATGAAGGTGTTCTAGGAATCCGTCAAGCATCTTCACTCGCTTTACCAGCTTTCTTTTCCTCATTCAACAGCGTCCAACATTTGATTGTCCAGATTTCACCAATTACTTCACCAATTCACCAGATTCTTTCTCCATATGATGCGAATCTATTTGGCTCTCGAAAACAGGTACCCCAACACCTAGTTATAAATGCTCACAGAAATCCTGGGATATTCCTCTCCTCGAATCTTCATCTACAAAACTCCTTTAGTCAGGTGCTAATTCTCAATTCAAAAAGGCTCGTCTCAAGGCAGTATGCACTGAGAAATCTGGAGCTTGGCTCGACGCCCTTCCTGTTGCCTTCCTTGGTACATTATTGGATAATGAATCCTTCAGGATTTCTGTTGGTCTACGTTTGCGTTGTTCGATTTGTGTTAGCCATATATGAAGATATGCATCCAACGTCAATGATAAAGGTATTCATGAATTGAATTGTAAATATAGTTCGGGACGTTTCTCACGACACACCACCGTTAACGATTTAACTAAACCTGCTTTGTCAACTGCTGACATTCCTTCTGTTTTGGAATCCTTAGAAATGAGTCGTGACGATGGTAAACGTCCAGATGGTATGTCTCTCATTCCTTGGAGTCATGGAAAACCACTAGTACGGGACTTCGCCTGTGCAGATACTGTTGCTCCTTCACATATTAATTTAACATCAAAGACTGTTCGTGGTTCTGCAGATTCTGCTGAGAAATTGAAGATTAAAAAATATTCCAGTTTGATTGATCAATATAATTTTTATCCAATAGCCATCGAAACCTACGGTTCATTTGGTGAATAAGCATTAGAATTTTTCACAATTATTGGCCATAAAAATTCATTGATAAAACCAATGATCCTAGAGCGAGGACTTTCCTGTTTCAACGTATAAGTATTGCAATCCAGAGAGGAAACGCTACATCTGTCATAGGTTCTATTTCTACTTCTGAAAGTTTGGATGACATTTTTATCCGTCCTCCAGGATTGAGAATTTTGAGCAATTCTTCATTTATTTCTACAGTCCCACTTCTTACTTGCTCCTCTTCTCAAAAAAAAAACTTGTTCTGAGATATCCCAATCCAACTCAAGTAACTACAACACATTAGATCACTTGGACTCAATGGGTTGAAGAACATTGGCAACACCTATTTCATGAATAGTATGAATGTTTATCGAACACCAGAGGGTTACTCCAGTATCTGAGAAAAGACGAGCATATGAGGGATATCAAGTATGAAAGGTGCTCTGATGAAAGCATTTGCGATTGTGATGAGAGAACTTTGGTCGGAAGATTTGTCTGATAGGATGGTGAATACTATTTCTTTGGAATGCCAGATACAAATATTTGCACATGAAGATATAAACAGAGTGATAGAAAAGCCCAAACCTATTTTGATAGAAATTGATGAGAAATTGAGCAATCTTGAGAAGTCACAGGAGTCTTGGTCGAGATATCTGAGAATGGACAACTCAAAAGTGGTTTATAACTTCATTGGTTAACTTAAATCATCGTTGTACTGTACTTCTTGTGGCCATTGTTCTGTCCCTTTCGACCCTTTCTGGACCTTTCACTTCATATTCCACAGAGAACTGGCCAGCTGAGTCTGTCACGATGTTAAGACTTGTTTATTAGAGGAGAAATTTCAGATGGCAAAGAGAAACCAACTTGTTGTAAATGTAAGGAAAGGATAAAATGCACAAAGTCATTATACATTTCCTAAAATATATTAATAATTCACTTGAAACAATTTTTGCCTATGGGGGAGATTTATGGGAAAATTAAATGTCAACATTGACTTTCCCCTTGAAGGCTTAGATATGAGTAAATATGCAGCAGCTAATGTAGCTCCATGTCAATAGTACTTGTATGCTGTATCCAACCATAGTGGAACACCTTATAGCGGACAGTACACGGCTTACTGTAAGCACCCTTATGCAGGCATATGGCACGAGTACAATGACTCTAGAATATCACCGATATCATCAAAATCAATTATAAGTGGAGAAGCATTCGTCCTTTTCTATGAGCAAGAGGACACCAACTCAGATTAGCTTTATTATAATTTGAATTGGCCTAATAGTGGAAAAGAATTGCCAGAAAAATACAAAGATATTTTTCACTTATCAACTTTGAAGTCCGGGCATCTTGAGAGTGGAAGACATCTTGTAGCACTGGCCATACATTTCATTGTTCTTAATTACTAACAGATTCATCAACTCTGTTGAGAACTGTAACCTTTTCATACTCATAATTATATTTGAAGGATCAATCCTTATTCGAACTCTCATTATGAATGAGAATACTCTATGAAATTGAAATTCAAACTAACGTGATTTGACGATATCCATAATTATAAGGACTTCAAAAGTTTTCTCAATAATACTAGAATTATTCAATTAAATTCAGTTGGGATTCAAAGTTAGTCAAGAGACAATATTCAACAGTTTCAAGTTTCAACCATCTGTGAGGAGAATTAAGAAAGAACTGTCCTCTTGCAACCTTCTAACAATGGTGGTACTCTCGCTCAACCCAGTGAAACCGATCAATACCAAAATTATTGATTCTTTGATTAACTTTACATCATTTCCATTTTTATAATTGTCGACGAAGAAGATCTTTCGTTAACATTCACATAATAAACAAGAAAGCCAAGTGAAGTGAAATATATAAGAAAATAAGGACTCAAAGTCGTCTTCACAACGGAATAATTATAAATTGGAACACAATTGGTACTCACCTGAACATCTATGCAAACTTCCATAAAAATTAAAATTGATTGCAAATTTTTCTTTCTGATAAGCTCGATCATGTTTGATTCATGCCAGGTCCGCCTAACAATCCGCATACCGGTTTCAGGCTTTTGGCCGAAGCGAGACCCAATATAAACAAAATCACCATCAAGCCTACATCACCTTTGGGTACGCCGTAGAAAGAAACTTCTAACCGGCGGTACCTAGTGTCAAAAAAGCGTAGTGCATAGACACTCATAAAAATTCATAACTCCATAACCATTGAAGATATCTCAACCAACTCCTTTCCAGTCCATTCTTCAGGCCTTAGCACATTTTCTGATGTACTGGCTCACTGGAAGTCGATGTTTCATCCCCTACTTCGATTTTGTTTCAATGACAAATTATAAATAGCAATAACACTAGTGAGGATTTTCGATCGCATGATAATGCATATTATGCTTGTTGACCGACTCGTTGTGTTATAACCGTGGACAGGGGGAGACTCTAAAGACCCCACCACTGACCAGCCATTGTTAAAACCTGAGTATATACAGAGTGCTATGAATTCATACTCCACTTCAAAAGCCCAAGAGTTTGTCGAACCTCACAGTAACTTTTACTAAAGAAACACTCTAGAAAATCCAATAGGAGGATTTTATAAATACCGTCAAATGATGACTAACTAGACTGGTATTATTTGTTTTCACTCTAATCAATACTAACTCCTTCTCACACAATTGACAGTACAAAAGCGTGTCTTATAAAAAGTCGTTAGAGGTTCTATACTGAAGATTGTGCAACTAAACATTGACAAAGGGAATGTACTCAGAGAGCGTTCTTATCCAAGTAATTCATTCAGTATATGATCGAGGTTCGTTTAATCTATGTACTTGGTCATATCTCAAGCTATCAAAACAAATGAAATGATAATATAGTTTCAAATTTAAAGGATATAATTAAGAACGATATTCAAAACAATACACAAAACCATCAATCAATAAATCTTATAAGTACATTGTATATAAATTCACCAGAAAATATGAATTTGAAAACAGCAATGAAATCATAGCAATAATCAATATCATATCAATTACACAGTTATATAATTTTGAAGCATGAACAATATATTTTTCATTCAGAGGTAATAAAATCAATCATATAAAATATATTTTAATACTTATTTCGTGCTTCATCAGTATATTCTGAATTCTGTATTTGTCAAGGTTTATGAATCTAAAATACTCAAGTCAATTCTCTGGGTTAAAACAATTAACATTGTAATTATTCTTCTTCATTAAACAACAACTTTAGTATGTTGCAGGACTTCAAAACATAATAGCAAAATTTTCAGTCAAAATCAATGGATAGTATTAATCGTTTCAAACCTATTTCTAAAACAAGCAACTATCAAAATCTGATGAAATAATGAGTATTTATCAAAGTAATTGAATTGAACTTTAATGACTTTGGAGTATGAATGAGGAAAAATGTTCATTTTATAAAGCCTGGTACCCAATACAATCAAAGAGAAAAAATATGTAGTCTCACCCTGTAATAGACACTTACACGAAGAACACTAAAAACTATTCCGAAATTTAATCTTTAGAAATCCCGATAAATAAATAATTATTTGATTTACTACTGGAGCAATGATGAATCTCGGATGAATTCTTCTAACTACATATCAGTGTATGCAATTTGACTGGTTTTGTTTCGGCTACGATGATGAAGTCGAATGGTGGTTTATAAAATAGTTAAGAGACTCATCGGTGTGAGTTCTAATGACTGGTACATTTTGAACTTGGATGCATTTGAATATAACTTGAAGTAAAAAAAATCTTTATCTAGTTGACTATAACATGATCTGATTAAAGTATCTCAATTAAAATTGCTAATGCGCATTTTAAGGTACATACTGACTTGAACTGAATACCCGAATGGAATACCGGATGGAATGAATCTTATTGTTCCAAAACTGTTTATATATCCTCGTTTCACCACATACAGAGAAAAAAAACTATAATCTACCATAGCAGTTGGCTTTGTGTTATTTTTAAATATGATCATTACATTGTCTCTGCAGCTGTATCGCTTCTCAGTCAGGGTCGTTTATAAATAGGTAATCTATTTTCTGATGAACTCATAATTAGATACTATTTTCGTAGTACATCCATGTTTGTGAACCTTTGTTCAACTTCATGGCATGTTGTTTATAAATATTATTTGGTCTCACGCATAGTTACATGATGTTATTTTTATAATGTCTGGGTTCATTGAGTTCAATATTCGTTAGGATAGAATAATTTTTACGTAATAAGAATTCATATTTAAATACTGGATTTTTCATAGTTTACATGTGAACTTTCTAGATGAATATATTCTTTCTAATCATATTTATTTTTCCAAGCTCTATAAGTAGGTCATGACAGTTGTTCGTTCTTGAACGTTGCTCCATCAAAAAATAGAATTTTGTTGAAAATATTATAATCCTCGTCAATCATGTCATTACTCTGAATACAGAACGCAACTGTATTTGCAAAATCATTACCATACAATTCTCGATGTAGGTTCAGATGGAACTTATGTTTCAATATTATTCTGTTCACACTACGTTGTGTGAAATATCCGTTTCCGCTGCTATTGTGCGGATTTTCCTGAAGCATCGATGAAACTTGCAACTCATTTTTCTCATTGTAGTCTACTCGACATGTTGAAAATGGTCTAAAATAGAGATACTGCTTCTAAAATTATGTGTGATAGCTCATTGGATCCGGAATAACGCCTAGAAAAATGTGCCAAAAGCGTGTATTAGCACATGGAAAATTGCAAAAGTTATAAACAAATGAAGATGAAAAAAAAAGGCATTTCGTTTTTCGCCAATATTTCATAAACTATTGATACTTGCGAAATTTCAAAGAAAGATTCTGAAAGGAGAGAAAATTTCCAATGGAAAACTTTTGCTCTTGGAACTCTATCTCCATTATTTATAATTTTAATTTAACGCTGAAAATGGGTATCCGAGCGACATTTTTAGGTTGCGCGCGTCGTCAAAAGCGAGTACGACACATTAATTAATTTATTCAAGGTATTAAATATATTTTTTTCAATTTGAAAAAATTATGGTGTATTTGGAACACTATAAATAAGTTATTCCCGTTGGAAATTTTACTTGAAGTTGATTTTTCAACAAGTTGAACGATTGTTAACTAACAAAATTTTCTCGAACTTCTGTCTTAATTGTAAATGAAAAAAAATGTTTAAATAACTGTCGTAAAAATGTTTCGCTCCGTAGAGCCTTTCTTATATACATACTCAACAAGATCACGCCATAAAAGTTAAAAAATATTCATACTTTGTTTATAATAATTTTTGTACTTGAACAAAAACTAAAAAATCCAAGTAATGTTGTTAAAAAAAATGGTTTTCCTCAATCATCGTATTATCGTTTCTTTATTAATACAAGACATAAATTAATTTGCAAAACAAAAAAATCCCTGCTATTTGTTGATGAATTTTTTATAAACAAATTGATCATTTCAATATTTTAGAAAATTTTTTTTTCACAACTTCATTATATTACAAATATAATTTTTGAAAAAAAAATTTTTTTCCTTAA
The DNA here is from genome assembly GCA_018342105.1 of Gonioctena quinquepunctata. Classification (NCBI taxonomy): domain Eukaryota; kingdom Metazoa; phylum Arthropoda; class Insecta; order Coleoptera; family Chrysomelidae; genus Gonioctena; species Gonioctena quinquepunctata. Next base: position 77,810 of record JAFIRS010003327.1, on the reverse strand, counting down.
TAACAATTTTTAATTGTTTATATTTTTTTTTCTATTGTTTAAATTTAGTTTTTTAAAAAAAAAAAAAAAAATTTTTTCTTTAAACAATTATTGTTTACTAACTTACCAATTTGTTATAATTGAATTTTTTGCTGAAAATCCTAAAATTTACAAAAATAACTATATATAACAAAGTATAGAAAAAAAAATTTCCAATTTTTTATTGTACTTTGGGAATTGGAATTGGGAAAAATTTTGAAATTTTTTTTCTATACATTGTCATATATGATTGTTTTTGTAGATTTCAGAAATTTCAGAAAAAAAATGTAACAAAGTTAAAAATTTGTTTATAACAAATTGGTGAGTTAATAAACAATGGAATTGTTGATGAAAAAAAAACTTTTTTCTGTTACTCCATAGAGGACTGTCAATTATGATTTTTAGAAAAAAAAATTCTCAAGTAATCATTTAAACAATAGAAATATAAAAAAACGATTATAAACAATTAAAAATTGTTATTAAGGAAACATTTTTTTTTCAAAAATCATGATATGTGTAATATAATGAAGTTGCGGAAAAAAATTTTTCAAAAATATTGAAATAATCAATTTGTTTATAAAAAATTTATCAACAATTGGCGGGAATTTTTTTTTTGCAAATAAATTTATATCTTGTATTATTAAAAAAAGAAAATATGATGATTAAAGAAACAAAGTTTTTTTTAACATTATTACTTTTTTTTTTTTTGTTCAAGTACAAAAATTATTATAAACAAAGTATGAATATTTTTTTATTTTTTATGGCGTGATCTTGTTGAGTATGTATATAAGGAAGGCCCTACGAAGCGAAAATTTTTTAACGCGATTATTTAAACATTTTTTTTTATTTACAATTAAGACAGAAGTTCGAGAAAATTTTGTTAGTTAACAATCGTTAAACTTGTTGAAAAACTACCTTTAAGTAAAATTTCCAACGGGAATAAATTATTTATAGTGTTTCAAATGCACCATATTTTTTTCAAATTAAAAAAAATATATTTGATACCTTAAATAAATTAATTAATGTGTCGTACTCGCTTTTGACGACGCGCGCGCAACCTAAAAATGTCGCTAGGAGACCCATTTTCAGCGTTAAATTAAAATCATAAATAATGGAGATAGAGTTCCGGGACCCTATAGTTTTTTATTGGAAATTTTCTCCTCTTTCAGAATATTCTTTTGAAATTTCTTAAATATCAATTGTTTATAAAATATTGGCAAAAAACGAAATGCCTTTTTTTTTCATCTTCAATTGTTTATAACTTTTGCAATTTTTTATGTGCTAGTACACGCTTTTGGCACATTTTTCTAGACGTTATTTCGGATCCAATGAGCTATCACACATAATTTTAAGAGCAGTATCTCTATTTTAGACCATTTTCAACTTGTCGAGTAGACTATTGATCCGAACACCAACAATTCTTTTTTTGGTATAAGATATCAGTGAGTTCAAACCGATCTCTTAACTTTTGAATGGAACCCACCCGTGGAGTTATTGCTTCTGGGTGTTTTTGACGGTAGATTCTGCTTGCTGATAAAGGATTTCTGTCAGCTCCACTAATTGAAATTTATCAGTAACAAACGTGTAAAATTATTGAAAGTACACGGATGTGTCAGATTTTACGACAACCTACTAGATTTCTTTTATCTTCGAAAAAATCATCGAAATTGCTCATTTTGCAACAAATCTAAAAAACTTCAGAAAGTAGACACTTTAAACCCAATACCAACAGAATTTCATACAATGAAGCAATGAACTATAAGGTGTTGCGTTCGAGTTGTTGGCATTTGTTATTTGTCATTTTAAAAAATCGTAGTAGGCGATGGAAGAGTTCGCCTGCAACTCAAAACATGCCCTCAAGTCTATGGAATCGACTGGAAAGAGGTTGGTTGAGTTATCTTGAATGTTTCTGAGTTATGAATTTCTCTATGGGTTTATGCAAGACGCTATTTTGTCACATACATTGACATAAATCAAAAAGTATTGCAGATAAGTCTGAGAAACCTTCTTATATACACAATTTAGTGGAGATTCTCAAATTGTAAAAAACAGAACTCAGTTGTGAACCTTATTCTGGAAAATCCTGTATATAAGTGGAAATAATTTCAGGATGTGTCTCATTGTTGGATCTATCAATTTTTTTAAATCAAGTCGACAGCTTGGATAGAAAAAAAAATATGGAGTTTGCACGCACTCCCGAGTCACCCTGTGTATATTAAGTACTGAAATAATAATTACTGGGAATCATTCCAATGATTGGTGACCTCGTCTTATTTTGAAGTTGTGTAGTATTCAGTGGGAACTCAAAACTAATAATGATTCAAATTTTCATATTTTGGGATAGGAGGATGACAAAAAAAACGCAAATCATCCATAAGCAAAACGAATTGAAAAATAGGAAAATCATACACTAAGGAAATGTCAATTACAAGTACGTTCCAAAGTAAGAGTGGCACATAACAAAGTAATCAACTCCACAGGTTATATAGACGATCGTGAACTAAACATAGCGCAATGGACCTGTCCATTTAAGAAAAAAAATTCCAAAACTTATATAGGTCGATTGTATTTCATTTGAAACGTCCAATTGACTTAGAATGGCATCATATATTTTTTATTTCGAAAAGATATTGCGGTTGAAAGAGTACCCGTGACGTCACGTTCATCGAAAACGTCTGCAATGTGGAAGCAAAGCTCACACCGGAACATAAAATCCACATTTTTTTTTAATAATTGTTTGGTGCAGATAGACGATGAAGCAATGTCCTAGAATGTCCGTGTTCAGACTGTTCGGCCTCTGAAGGTATGTGTATATTGAAAACTGGTATTTGAGCTTTTCTCTTTGAAATTCATCCCCTAAAGGGGTCAAATGAGGGGTACATTTTTTTATGGGGTTTCGGTTAGTTTTTGAGTTACGGTCATGAACATTGGTGTTTTGGCTCTCTATTACAAATGAAGAATTCGTGTGTAACCTAACTTTGCTGTAACTTTTGCTGTAAAATCAATCATGGCACCCAAACGAGATAATAGGAAACGGGAAGCCACAGGCATTATATATAAATATATATATATATATATATGTTTATATATTTGATTTTGTTTTCATGTTACAGCACATGCACAGAATACAGAATATATCAAAGAACTGTGTAATCCCTGAGATCGCAAGCTCCTTTGATTGGCCCAGTGGAGCATTTGCCAATGAAGGTGAGGATTATTTTATTTAGTTATTTCAAATTTGTCAAAATTACTCCTAATATATTGGTTAAATGATACTTTATATCAAAATTGAACATGGGATACTTCACAACCTCTGGTTATTTCATAGGAAATATAAAGTGAAAATGCTTTTTTTTTCTAATTTATATTTGAAACCACTTTGATTTTTCATTAAAAAAGTTATTGTTTATCCTTCGAAAAAAATATCAAGCTTTTTTTTTCATTAGTAGAAAAAATTAAGTCTGCTCCACAGTAAAAAGCATTTCTAGGGGAGAAATTAGCAATTCATTGCGGCAAGTATTTTGCCATCTTCAGGCTCTCTAAAATATACATAAAAAATATACAAGAGTGACCATTGTGAAAGTTGATAGAAGAATTACCACAAAAATAAACATAACATCACTGATTTACACAAACATTGAAGTAAAAATGTCAACTGATTAATATAACATAGGTTATCGACTGAATTATTGAGTTGACATTTTAAATTCAATGTTCGTGTAAGTCGGTGATGTTATGTTTATTCTTGTGCTAAGTCTTCTACCAATTTTTACGATGTTCACCCTTGTATCTTTTCTATGTATATTTTAGAGAACCTGAAGATGGCAAAATACTTTGCCGAAATGCATTGCTATTTTCTTTCCTATAAATAAATGCTTCTTACTGTAAAGGTCCATTGTGAATTTTGGAAGGTCAGTAGGACATATTTGACTTTATTTTTTATTTCTTCCGCGATTCTGCTCTGATGTTATCAATATCATGATCCCAAAATGAACCTTAATTGACACTTCATTTCATTTTTGACACTAATCATTTCGTTGTTAGTAATACACAGCATACTGGAAAAATCGAAATTATAGTGATATATGTCAACCTATCAATGTGACACTGGGAAAGAGGTATGCTTCTTTGAATATTGGCAAACAAAAAATTTCGCACAAACAATTTTGTTTAATATTATCAGTTCCCTTGTAAAATAGCTATTATATGAAAAAATAATACTTTGAAGACGAATTTTCAATATTGAGTCATATTGTCGACTGGAGCGACTTATATTTTCTCACCAACATTCGCATTATTAATCAATTTCCATAACCATTTTTATAATTTTACATTTATTTATTTTAAAGAACTCTTCGGTACTATGGATTCTCTAATGGTAGATAATCTTGATCTGCATGAACAACGATGATCGAAATTATATTCTTCCATTTTCCGTTTCTGCCCATTTTCGTACTCCTGAAGAGCTCTAGCAGCCAGAAGGATGCTATAAAGTGAAGCTGAAACTCCCAGGATGGTCCCAGCCACCACGTCCCACCAGTGATGCGCTTTATCCGGTATTCCTGTCAGGGAACATGTTAAGGACCATGTGATGAAGACTCCTATCAGAAATGGTTTCATCAAAGAGCCGATAAAGGTGGTTGTCTTCAGTCTTTTATGTATTATATACTGGAAAAAAAAAGTTGACTGGGGATTATTCCATTTATTGGTGATCTCATCTTATTTGGAAGTGGGATAGTATTTAGTTGAGACTCGGAACTAATAATGATACAAATTTCCATATTTCAGTATGGGAGGATGACAGAAAAAATGCAACTCATCCATGAGCGAAACAAATTGAAAAATGTGAAGATGAAACATTGAGAAAGAGTCAATTAAAAGTTCGTACAGAGTTACGAGTGGCACTCAACAGAGTATTCAACTGTACAGGATATATAAACGATGGTTAACTAGACACCGCACCATTTAGGACCTTCAGTATCTCTGGCAAAATTATCGGACTCTTATTTTTTATTATCTCATGATTCTGATCTGATTTGATTGAGAATATTGAAACGAAACTGGGTTTGTTAATTTCATTGAAACCAAATACTCCAACGACTACTGCTCGTTTATTTCAGATTGAATACAACACAATATTACACTACAACAATCACAGTTCGAAATACCCGCTTTACACTGTACTGTCCGATGATCACACAATGGAGAATGTCACTGGGTCTGTTGAATGACTTGAAACTTCATGACCGTGTAGCCTGAATGTTTAGAAATACACCTGTTTTTGTTTCATTTCCATCAAGCGAATAGTGTTGAAGTTACGACAATTTTAGTTTCCGTTCTATTCAAATATTTCGGGCGAGCGCGCCATGCTCGCGTGACGTCATTTTACAACGCAACGTTCTCACCGTACACTCAATCATTGCTTTGCTATCGGATGTTCGACCACAATAATGTTTGTAACTTAAGTTTTTATGTGTTATAAGTATAATATTAGATATGGATGACAGTTTTGAAAAAGGACAATCTGATAACTTGCCTGAAATAGACGGGTTAATGGTTGCCCACTATTTTTCAAATAACTCCGATTTCTTGGCCGCCGAGATGCGAGGAGTAAAAATGCAAAAGTAAGTATTACGTAATAACATTTTACTTTTTATCATAAATCTTTTGATCCCTTTAAGTACATATTTCTCATTACTAGTGTTTTATAAATGTACGTCATACATCATATTGATACTATGAACATCTTACTTGACATTGAGTTCCTGAGAAGGAAGAATGCGTAGGTATTTGTAACAGGGTGGACTTATTAAAAACAATACTGTGTTATTGTACCTACAAAGTTTGGATCATGACTTACATTTTGTATTTTTTTAACAAGAAATTAACATAGTAAACATAACCTGAAAATTATGTACCAGAGGTACAAAACTTTTTAAAATTTGAACCCATGAAATATTTTTTCGAAAGTAGGTTATTATTAGGATGCACGCGACTACACCTATTAAATATTATCAAGCTAAGATGAAAAACCTCTCATATTAATTTCCTCTTGACACATATAAAATTACACCACACATGAACTCTGAAATGGGGAAAATACTTCTTTTACGTGTTTTTGCCTCCTTAACACGAATCCAGAAAAAAAAATGCGGCGGTCTCATACAGTTCCCGAGTTAGAGAACTTTAAAAAAATTAACCCCATTTTCAAGCACCGTTTTCTCGCACAAAACTCACTCAAAATGCCTCCTTCTTTTTACCAGCATGAACAATACACCCTGAATCACTTATTTTCAGCACAACTTTGCACAAAATATCATCGTTTCTATCGAAAAAATCCTCCTTCTCACACAGTTCCACATAAATCAATTTTAGACTTTGACACATGGAATTTAGTAACTTTGCCTTATTTCTCATGTTAGTAATAAATGAATCACCGCCCACAACAATTGCACACATAAATGAAGGGGAAACTATTGCTCACATTTGAATTCGAAAAGTTGGCGGTGATTCATTTATCACCAACATGAAAAATAAGGCAAAGTTACCAAATTCTATGTGTCAAAGTCTGAAATTGATTTATTTGGTAATGTATAAGAAGTAGGATTTTTTCGATAAAAACGACCATATTTTGTGCAAAGTTGTGCCGAAAATAAATGATTTAGGCTGTATTGTTCATGCTGGTAGAAAGAAGGAGGCATTTTCAGTGAGTTTTGTGCGAGAAAACGGTGCTTGAAAATGAGGTTAATTTTTTTTTAAAACTTCCCCAACTCGGGAACGGTATAAGACCGCCGCATTTTTCGGATTCGTGTTCAGGAGGCAAAAACACGTAAGAAAAGTATTTTCCCCATATTCAGAGTGTATGTGTGGTGTAACTTTATATTTACCTTCCTCTTTGATGTGATCGTGGATACGTGCATTTTTATTTATTTTATTTTTTATATATTAGATCAACTTACGTTTATTTTATTCTGGATCGGCTAGAAACAGCTTCGGCGACGACGCTATTGGATATGTAAAAGTCAAAAGAGATATTTGAACATTGAAATGCCGAACCACCCCAGAACATCATGATTTGCATCTATTTCTATCGACTTTTAGGTTCGAAAGCAACAATAAAAAACACTTTTTCGGGTGCATCAGTAGTTTTATTTGAACACTTTGGCACAATACACGATTTTTCAGTTTCTGCATTCGACATTTTTATCAATTTTTGACGCAAGCTCGGAAGCAGAGCACGCACTGACCGACCGTTGTAAAGTGACGTCACAGCGGCCAATGACTCCGCGTCGTCGCACGCCTAGCTAAACAATTGAATATCTCGGAAACTATAACACGTGTCAAAAAAAATAGTTTAATGGTATTTTTTCACTTTTAATAGAGTGTATTGTATAGTAAAAATCAAAAGTTGGTGATATTCTTCATTGACATCGATGAAAAACTGAACTGGCTCACTTTTTCTCGATATATCGATCACATCATCGGATAATCCCAATGGTTCGGTTGAAGATCTAGTTCAATTAGTCGTAAACAGCACAGTGGCGGCTCGTGATTTCCGTAACACTGTCCCTCCACTCTAAGTTTTATCGTCCCGATCAAAAGTCATTGGTTCACCGAGATAGGACTCCATTTTTTCGAGGTGAAAAACCTTCGTATTTGTCTAGGATTTTGCGCTTGATTCTGTAAACCACGTCGTTGATCTTTTTCTTGACCTCGTACGGTCCTTCCCAAAATTGTGTCAGTTTAGGAGATACGTCTTTTTTTCCCCAGTATCCTGCTGAGCATTTGTTTCATGCTGTCCCTCTGTGTTTCTGGGTGAGGTGGCTCTTCGATCGATACAGCACTTTTTTTTGAGTTGTTGAAAGCTGCTTCTACTTGCAAGGAACGAACCAGAATTTCACTGCATTTCTTGAAGATTGTTAATCCTAGGGTCCTCTGTATTTGAATATCCCCCAGTCCACCAATAAATACGTGCACCGCCTACTACTTTTGAAATCCACCAGTGCATCTGGATAGGCAAGCTGAATGAATCTCTGGACGTCTGCTTCAAACTCCTGTAGACTTTCACCAGATTTCTGAACACGTCCCGATATAGCTTCTCTCGATGTTGGTTGCCGTATCTCAATTGTGAAGCAGCAACAAGATCTTCATACTTGCTGTGGATCTTCCTGAATGGTCTGTAACATTGCCAAAGCAGGTCCCCCCAGAGCCACTAGAAGTGCTGTCGCCTTTTCTTCATTGTCCCATCCATTGGATGTAAGTGCAGCTTCAGACTGCTAACGGTACAACGACCATGTCGACTGCCCATCAAAAGTCGGTGGCTTGACGGAATTGTGCGATGAGGCAACCCTGTCACAGTGGTCTTGGATCTTCAGTGAAACAATTTATTTTTTCTAGTTCTTCTCGCACCGCCCACACTTCTTCCTTTGCGTCGCCACGTGCCACCAAAACTTCTTTCTCTACTTCTTCCCGTATCGCACTAACTCCTCCCCAAGTAGCATTTTAGGTGGACGGAACGTAACGGTCACGATTCTGGAAAACTTTGAAGTGTTTGACCACAACCACTGCCACGTAATATACACGGTTCTATCACGCGGCGGTTACCAAAATGGGGATAACTTTTTTGGTGGCAGCTACGTTCCGATCCACGTTCCTGCATCTCAGATAGCCACATTCCAACCACGTTGTGGTCACCTGGCAAAAACGTGGATATGTAGTGGCCGACACTAGACACGTTAAACAACTGACTGCATTTGTTCAAATAATATGTAGCTGTATCTCTTTTCAGCAACATATTTTTGTGATAAATGTTCCTCATTCTTCCATTTTGCCTGATTCGTTTCTAACACTCGATCGACTATAAAAATATATAACATAAAAACAAACAAACGCGTGAGTGAGTATATTGAATTCTGATACTTCTGATCGGGATAAAATTATAACGATTGAAAGTTTTATGTGAAATATGAGTGTTGTAGCTCGATTGTGAGCACGCGCCTCTGAATACACTTTATTTTAGGAGAACATTATAAATTTGGAAATCACTCGCCTCTGATATTATGTACTCGAATCCCTCAAACATTGTTTTAACAATCTTGGTTAGTTGAAACAAATACTTACGTAACAAATTACTACGTTTGATGCAGTGATGATGACAAATTAATCTTTATTGGATATTACGATCATTCTCTCTAATAATGGTGACTCAGCATTTCCTGTAAATATGGCGGCTTTTGAATAATATAATTTTAAAGTGGCAGAAAGTGTAAATAGACCACTCTTGAGCTCCTCCCATCATAAAGTGCCCAGTGGAACTAAATTATTAACATTTCCACCACTGGAAGTTATAACCTAAAAATTACAAAAGGTTTCATACCCTTGAAAGGGGCGAACACGTCGAGCTATTATAACCTGCCACTTCATAGTTATAACCCCGGGTACATGTTCATTTATTGTTAAAAAAGGACATGTAGCAAGTATAGTGGATTTATGCAGCTCCAATCAACGATTATCGAGTAATGGAAATGATTGCATTTATGCACACAGAATCAACAATCAAAGTATGAATATTATTCAGGAGCACTAGTCAGAGATCCGATCTATTTGAATGAACTGTTACGCCCTGAAATTACAGGACAACTTTCTTCCCTACAACAACATAATATTCTTAAATAAGAACGTGATAGCTAGAAAAGTTCAATAGGTTTCACATGCTTGAATGAAAGAGCTGATGAGTATATGCTCGTAAAAACATGTCATCCTTGAAAGACAATTGAATGCACTTAAAAATAATTATCAAGAAATGACCCTTGTACACCGGATTCATAAATAACTCATCTAGGATGGTAAACAAGATTATTGATTGCCACTTGTTTACATCACAGAGGTTCAATGTATTTTACCACAGAAAAACACTATCAATTCGATATTTCATGACCGACAAATAAAATTAACTCAATAATAGCATAGATAACAGCCCGCGATTCATTCATGCATGCAAGAACAAAACAAAGCCATTACTTTTACGACCATGATTCATTTTGACAAGAAAAACAATTGAACGACAACAAAACAACTCTTTATCTCATTCACCCACCTAATACCGCGGTCTGAAGATCTTATAAAAGCGCGAGTTTTTCATATCAAAACAATCATTCGGTGTTCAGTAGCCAAGCCAGTCATATCATAGTTGTTACACGGTAAAATGTCCCTCTCAAAAGTGAGGTTCAGAAGTCCATCGAATCACAGTATCGTACAATAATGATGAGAGTTTCCAATCAATGTAGTGAACGTCAGAAAACATTAAACTAAGTAACTGAAAACCAAATATTGAACGCTCCAAGTGAAAAACAGAGATAAGACAACGGGAGTCCGCAATTCGATAGTTCACGATCTCTTAGAAAAACCATAGCCATATCGCGCTATACTAATATACCGGGCGAATAAAATGAAATAACCAATTGACGCGGAATTAATCGAAATAATAATAAAATCAAAACTAATTGTCGTGTAAAAACCTACTCCAGTTAATAAGTGTGAAACAGGGTGAGTCCAATGTTTGTTTTCTATATTTATGTTTATGGCAAGCCCAACCTTTTTTCAAATGTGCATGTGTCTGTAAAAGTATCTCCATAGTTTCGAGTTAACAAATATTAAAAGAGAATTATTTCTAGCCGTTTGTGGCAATTGATTTCAAGACTGTTTTTAGTAAAATTATTTCGATTTTGTAGCCAACTGTAAAAGTAACTACCAATAAGCTACACTCGTTTTCGTTGTATGAATATTGTTTCATATCATTTGTCCATAGAACGAATGAAATAATTGTGTCAATTTTTATTAAATATATATGTACTTTCTTAACATTTTATGAGTGCATTATTATTTCATGGGTAATTATTGTGTTTCGAATCCTCCTGAATGGTAGTACTTCTTAAATAAACACCCCATGTTCCCTCGGGTAGTTAGAAAGAAGATGTTGAACGTAGCCGCTCGCGTTCAATAACTTCGGTTTAGTTATTTCTCAAATAACTGATGCTATCTGCCCATCAAAGTTGTGACTTTGCGAGCAACTTTACAAAAAAAGGACTAATCGAGTATAGAAATTCTATATTTGAGGCGTCCTTAGCTTCGTAGGTTAGTTATAGGAAATATTTTCCATAATAGACCAGTGGCGTTACAGAGGGTTTTAATTATAACCCCCTGTATATGTCCAGCGGCGTAACAGTGGTGTCATGTGTGAAAGGGTAGTAATTTAGGAGTACATTAACGCATATATGATATTTTCCACCGAAAAAAAGTGTCAAACAAAAATTGAATTTAATTTTTTTTTTTGTAATAAATATTTTTTTTACAAATAATTGTCAGTGGGAAAAAGACTAAACTGAACAGAAGTGAACTAGTAGAAAAATTGTGGAAATAGTTTGGTGAAATATCGTTGTTATTTTGCAAGCACGATATTGGGAAAATGAATATATATAGCGTTTATACCGATCAAAAACTCAGGAAGTATTCGAAAAGGCAGGCGAAATTTTCCTTTCAATCAATGGAGATTTTTATTAAAATAATTGAACCATGAAAACTCAGACAACAGTGCCGTGGGTGAAGGTTCATATCTAAACCTTCAATTACTATCACTTTGGATAATATTCCTTTTTATAATGGTACAACAGAAATCAAAGATTTTATTCGTGAAATTGAGGATTTGGCAGCTGTAGCAAAATGGACAGAAAGTCAAATAAGTTCCATAGTTAGATTAAAACTGAAAGGCATTGCTAGATTATTTATTGAAGCAGAAGATAGATTACAAAGATTTGTTGAAAATATAAACAGGATGTTCATAAAATCAGATGTGGAATCATCTGCGACTGAAAGATAAACTTTAGTCACTATCTTCAATTGAGAATGTTTCCCTCCTCAAAATAGATTACAAAATACCGACAACTGGCAATCAATTAAAAAGGAATTATTGAAGCAATTTAGCAAATTGAAATTACCTGGAGAAGAACAGAAAGAATTTTTGAATTGTTATCAAGAAAAGAATGAATCAGTTAGGAATTTTTTCATAAGATTGAAGATATGTGCAGCGAATATAAGGCACCTCACAGGAAATAATAGAATTGACAATGTATTAAATCAAAAGTACGAGCAAGATATATTGGTACAATTTGCCATTGGATTATCAGATCCTGTTAGGAAAAAAATTTCATCTGAAAGTCCTGTCAGTTTAGACGAAGCCATCAAATTAGCGGAAAAAGAAGAATTAATTGAGCAAATTACGAAAACACCGAATATGAATTTTAGAACTTTCAATGCGAATATAATATTGTGCACACATTGTAATCGGAAAGGTCACACAGCAGGAGATTGTTATATGAAAAATTGTGTATGCCTAACATGTCAAGAATCCGGACATATGTCATATCGTTGTCCAAATAGGAATAGTTTTCAAAATAAGAGATTAAATGATTCAGGAAAATGGTTTTCCAACTACGCTAATGGAAAACGATTTAAAAAATATGGAAAATTGAATAAACATAGAAAAAGGTTTTCCGACCATTTGAAAGGAAATAGATTCCGATCTCAGGGGAGCAGGAATGAACGAGGGCATTTTAGGAGAATGGATGACAGAAGGCAAATAGGAAATAGGTATGGAAATGACAATAAATGGAAAAAGTATGGAAAAAGGTCAATATATAACCGGAATTTAAATGGAATGGCAGCTTTCAACAAGCCTCAGATGAAGGCTGCAAAAACGACTATTTAGATAGTGAGAGGCAAGGAGAAAATATACTAACCGACGATGAACAGAAAAATGTAATTAATTTAGAAGTAGCAGGAATTTTGAGGAATATATCCAATGATATGAGATCTCAAGTGTCAGTGGCTCATATTAATATTGTTAGAGGTATGAAATTGAATTATGATTTGCCGTATCACCTCAGAAATGGACTAGGAAATTTCACTAATTATATTGGCTCGGTTTCATTACCAATAAAAGTAAAGGAAGGAAAAATTATTGAACATGAATTCCTAATCGTTGATAATGATCACAGTAGTACTGAAATGATACTGGGATTAGAGTTTTTACGAAAATATAACGTGCAAATTGATTGTAGAAAAAATCAAATGTATTTATCAGGGGAAATTATTGAGTTGAAAAAGAAAATCCAACACATATGCCAAACGAATCGGGATGACGAACAGAGGGAGTTGAAAAATAGATTTAAAGAGGTAGAAAAACGATTGAGACACGTCACTTCCATGATGGGAGATTTGATGAAACGGAATTCTGTAGAAAAACTAGGATTGAAGAGGGAGAGCCCGCCCAAATCAATCCGCGAAGTATTCCTAAACAGAGTGTCATGCCATGAAACGAGACGTACAGACTTGAATCGAATAGGGATATCATCCGGGTCCGGTGATTTACTTGTGACACCAGGTTCCGAAAAAATAATTTTGAATGAAGAATATGGGAAATCGTCTGGAAAAAGTGAAAATCGAGACGAACGTTTTAAAAAGGAACGAGGCATTGATGATTTGAATGTGACATCATGTGCAAAACAAGAGAGTAGAGATGAAGGTAGAAAAGTGCCACATATGGAAAATGGAGAAACCGACGCACCCTGTACATTGGGACAGATAGTCACACGTGACAGTCGACAAGTGGGAATGCATACGTATAGGTACGAGTATTTCCTGCCTGAAGAAAAAGAGAGATATAACGGAACATTGCCCATACAGCACCCCAGCGAGAATGAAGAAAATTAAAGTCAGAAAATGGAAAAAGTTGGTAGGAAAGCTTTTGAGAATGAAAATATTCCAGGAAGTAGCAAGACATATTCAGGGAGAACGGAAATTGCAACAGTTACTGCCTCACGGAATCAAGGAAGATGATCGATGTAGAGAATAGTGAATCAAAGGAAGATAGTCTAGTTGATAGATATGAATCACCCAAGGGAGATGCTCTATCCACCAGGAAGTTGGAAACTGCCAAGCACCTAGGAATGACAGTCGCCAAAGATAAGACTTTTTCTATAGTCGAAAATCACAAGGATGAAAATTTCTTGTCTAAGGACAAATTTTTGCGCCCAGATCTTTGAATGTATGTAAAGTTCAAGCAAAAAGTATGGTGAACTCCGAAGATACGAAATTACGGAGTAATGCAGAAAATGGATTTTTAACCCCGAGAAATCGAAGTATAGTAGAAGATTTTGATATGGATACGAAAGTGAAGAGAAAAGTAACCCCCGAAGTGAAAAGAATAAGAGCCATAGCCAGGCAGGAAGGAAAATCTAATTTAAAAAAGTCATCGCACGTTAATTTTGAACTCCACCCAGTGGAAAAAACAAAAAGTCAAATAATACCCGCTAATCGATTCAACACGTATAGGGATATGGATCTGAATGGAATCAGTCGACAAGCGACACAAGAAAACGAAGTAAACTTAGATCGAGTTTTAGTACAAACCCGAGAAAAATGCCATATGAATTGCCAGTAGTTAATGCCGATAATATAGAAAAATGTCAGCCAAGTGAAATGTCCAAAGAAAATGGAGAAAGCATTTCTGAAAATAAATTCCCCCTTACAAAACCCATGACACTCGGCACTGTTCAAGAACAACCGTGGAAATTTTTGGTTGAATCAGTTAGATATCATTAAACAAGAAAATTTTCAGTATGCACCTGAAATGTAGGAAAGTACATATAGTATGTAATTATTATGGTTTTAGGAGACTGCAAAAAGATGCAGACAAATTGAAAAATTCCCGAAGGTTAATTTGCCAAAGCATATTTATAGCTACGATGAACTTGTAAAAGTTGGAATGAATGAAAATACGAAATCCATCGATACTTTAATGGAAAACGGAATTGAATTAGTTGCATCATAGTACGGAAACAAACTGAAAAACATATATAAGGGAATCAACTGAACACGTGGAACGCGAACAAGGATAATTTTATCAAGTGATTTTGATGTGAAATAATGACAGCAAAATTCCCGGAAAATTCGAGCAAAGTTATTTTGAGACGGATATAATTCATAACGGGTCGTAGAAAAAAATAAAGAAGGGTCGACAGAACTAACATAAATTACTATACGGATCACAGGCTATAAAAACCAAAACGCGATATGTTATTAAAGTAATGCAAATAGAAACAGTTATAAAAATCGAATCGCAGAGTTACCTAATGGAGATATATAATATAAACACGGTTTCGAATTTGAGAATATTTACACTAGAACATCGCGACGGTTAAAAATGTCCAGTACCTAAGTAATAATAATGATAAAATTTACTAACCGCGCATATATGGAAGGTTCTGATAGGTATATCGTGAACTGAGATTGTCTCACCTGGGAGTTATCTCCGGAAGGATAGCAGTAGACAAACCGGCGTGTGAGGCGAAATTATGGGACCAGCAGATTCCAGAGCATTGCGAATTCACAGTATGGTTTGAGTTCAATCACTCCGCACAGAATTCAGTAGACACTATTCCACAAAACAAATCACCTGTGTGATTGGTACCGCACAACAGGAGTCCCAGGAACGAAGATTTTTTGAACGAATGAATTACCACCGTTTGACCACTGAAACCGAATACCATTCACGACATTATGCCAATGCACTTGTTGCCTGACCAGAAAACATAGGCAAGTGTTATCTGTCCCGTTTCGATACAGACTAATTATCACGGATCACTGACTCGAAATCGTATGAAAGGCCTTAAAATCCCAGAAGCCAGATGTCTAGAGAGGATAGATAACGAACAAATTGCCCCGTACAGCCGATACGTCCCCTTAGCACCCAGCAGCGTAGCAGGAAAAATTCCCAGAGGATCCACCGGATGGAAGTGAATTGATGCCCACCGGAATAAAAGTAAGGAAATCCCCTGTTTGAAGAGCCAGGACATACCCTTGCAGTATGGAAATTACCCCATAGAAGAAAGAGACTTCATTGTGTGTTTGCATGATTATTTGCATGTTATTTTTAGGAATTATTAGGCTTAAGAAATGGAAAATGAGGATCACCAATTGTGTTTATTGATCATAATTATCCTCTAGAAGATGTAAAACAGTAGTCTATTGTATTTGTCAAATTCAGACTTATGAAATTCGTCGCTAGACTAGAATTACTCTCAAGAAAGTTAAAACATTTTTGCTCATTGTTGGTGAAAGAGATGTTATGTGAAAAAAGATTTGAGTTTGTCAAAACTTTTTTTATACGGCAGTGGCGAGTGTTACGCCATGTAATTACAGGACAACTTTCTTCCCTACAACAACATAATATTCTTAAATAAGAACGTGATAGCTAGAAAAGTTCAATAAGTTTCACATGTTCGAATGAAAGAGCTGATAAGTATATGCTCGTAAAAACATATGTCATCCTTGGAAGACAATTGAATGCACTTGAAAATAATAATCAAGAAATGACACTTGTACACCGGATTCATAAATAACTCATCTAGGATGGTAAACAAGATTATTGATTGCCACTTGTTCACATCACAGAGCGATCATAAAAACGGATTCAATGTAATTGTACCACAGAAAAACACTATCAATTCGATATTTTATGACCGACAAATAAAATTAACTTGATAATAGCATAGATAACAGCCCGCGATTCATTCATGCATGCACGAACAAAACAAAGCCATTACTTTTACGACCATGATTTATTTTTACAAGGAAAACAATTAAACGACAACAAAACAACTCTTTATCTCATTCACCCACCTAATACCGCGGTCTGAAGATCTCATAAAAGCGCGAGTTTTTCATATCAAAACAATCATTCGGTGTTCAGTAGCCAAGCCAGTCATATCATAGTTGTTACGCGGTAAAATGTCCCTCTCAAAAGTGAGGTTCAGAAGTCCATCGAATCACAGTATCGTACAATAATGATGAGAGTTTCCAATCAATGTAGTGAACGTCAGAAAACATTAAACTGAGTAACTGAAAACCAAATATTGAACGCTCCAAGTGAAAAACAGAGATAAGACAACGGGAGTCCGCAATTCGATAGTTCACGATCTCTTAAAAAAACCATAGCCATATCGCGCTATACTAATATACCGGGCGAATAAAATAAAATAACCAATTGACGCGGAATTGATCGAAATAATAATGAAATCAGAACTTATTGTTGTGTAAAGACCTACTCCAGTGAATAAGTGTGAAACAGGGTGAGCCCAATGTTTGTTTTCTATATTTATGTTCATGGCACGCCCAATCTTTTTTCTTATGTGCATGTGTCTGTGAAAGTATCTCCATAGTTTCGAGTTAACAAAGATCAAAAGAGAATTATTTCTAGCCGTTTGTGGCAATTGATTTCAAGACTGTTTTTAGTAAAATTATTTCGATTTTGTAGCCAACTGTAAAAGTAACTACCAATAAGCTACACTCGTTTTCGTTGTATGAATATTGTTTCATATCATTCGTCCATAGAACGAATGAAATAATTGTGTCAATTTTTATTAAATATATATGTACATTCTTAACATTTTATGAGTGCATTATTATTTCATGGGTAATTATTGTGTTTCGAATCCTCCTGAACGGTAGTACTTCTTAAATAAACACCCCATGTTCTTCCGGGTAGTAAGAAAGAAGATGTTGAACGTAGCCGCTCGCGTTCAATAACTTCGGTTCAGTTATTTCTCAAATAACTGATGCTATCTGCCCATCGGAGTTGTGACTTTGCGAGCAACTTAACGAAAAAGGAATAATCGAGTATAGAAATTCTATATTTGAGGCGTCTTTAGCGTCGTAGGTCAGTTATAGAAAATATTTTCCATAAAAGACCAGTGGCGTTACAGAGGGTTTTAATTATAACCCCCTGTATATGTCCAGCGGCGTAACAGAACCTTTTTATACAAAATCAAGAAAAATTGTCTATTGGAAAGGAAAACGAACTTCTTGTAAGCCACAATGAAATAATTTGAGAAAAGTTAGGTTCGTCATCGCGCTGACCAATCCACGACCACTTCAAAATTGAAGAAAATTGTCTATTGAAAACGCATAACCCATTTCATATTGAATGAATATAATTCACGTTTCAGTTACAGATAAAACGAACTTTCTGTAAGCCACAATAAAATTATTTGAGGAAAGTTAGATTAGTTGCACGGACCAATCCACGGTCACTTCAAAATCAAAGAAAAATGTCTATTAAAAATGCATAACCCTTTATTTCAATATTGAATAGAGTCACTCATGTTTCACGTAACAGGCTGAACAATCTTTTTGTAAGCCATAATTAAATAATTTGAGGAAAATTAGATTAGCTTCCGTCACCGCGCGAAATGGTGAATTTTGTAGGTTATTGTAATTTGTAGTGACTTTGATTGAATGCGAACTGTAGTTATCACTTATGGAGATTGCAAGAACGTGGCAACCATCACCACATATCACAATCAAGTTCCTGCCAAATTGAAGGTTTTATGGAAGTTACCAAAACGTCACCGAAACTAGCATACTCTCTTGAAAGTGACTGTGACTTCTGAGTGATATTTTAGTGGTACAGGATGGTTACCCCAACGGTTATTCTCAACTTTTGAGTTTTAAAATCTTCAAAGTGATTTGCTCAGTGGCCATAATGTTTCAGACACCTCAAATGACTAATAAAATATGGAACTTTAGAGTGGCTATCATAGATGAGAATAACGCGACTACAACCATACACATATAAAATTTCAGTCATTCTTGCTGTATAGTGGTAGATTCAGTGGTGATCATGTGATAACCACCGAGTTGAAGTTGCAGTATCAGTTTCCGTCACTATAATGCTGCTTATCTTACCGTCCATTCCTTCCATCGTTTTCCAGACTGTGCTGATTTCTTCCGTCAGTCCTATGATCTGTCCCTTGGTTTTCTGGATAATCTGTTCGAGCAGTACTCTTTGTTGTTCTCGTTGTCCCTTCCCCCCGCCCCTGCTTTTATATTCGCCACCTCTCCTCCTCCTCTTGCTTACCTCTTTCTCGTCCTTCCACCTTCCCGTGCTTTTTTTCCTGTCCACGTTTTCTTCCTCTTGTTTTTTTTTCAACCGACGTTCCTCGTGCCGCTTGATCATTTCCAAAATTGCCTCCATATCGTCGAAGTGTGTATTCACCATTACTTGTTCACAATAGTCACTGAAAAAAAATATTTATTCCGATACCAACTGTTATGAAACTGGGTACGTTTATTTTATTAAAACAAAATACTGCAATGACTACCGCTTGTTTATTTCAGTTTGAATACAATATTAGTATACACTGTACTGCCCTAATGATCACACAATTGACACCAATGAAAAACTGAACTCTGTTGCGTGCGATCCGCTTTTATATTCAAAAATACAAGTCCAGAATTTTCGAGGTCATTTCCAGAACTGGCTCTCTTTTTCTCGATGTATCGATTACATCATCGAAGAATCCCAACGGTTTGGTTGAAGATCTAGGTCCATTAGTCGTAAACAGCACAGTGGCGGCTCGTGATTTCTGTAACGATATCATGATCCCAAATTGATCCTTAATTGAGTTCTCCTCATTTTCAGATTCAGAGTATTGATCTCCAAATAATTAACACTTCATTTCATTCGAAGTCAATCATTTCGTTGTTAGAAATACAAAGCGTAATAAAAAAAATGCAATTGTCAGCGGCAAGTGCTCTGGTATAAGTACGTAAAGTGAGAGTGACATGTAACAAAGTATTTAACTGCACAGGATATATAGACGATGGTGAATTAGACACCACACCATTCAAAATTTTGAAAGCTCAGGTCAATAGTTTTCTCCGGCAAAAATATTATACTCTATTTTTCATTCCTCCCATGATTCTGATATTATTTTATCGAAAATATCATGATCCTTGAACTTCAATTGAGTTCTTTCCATTTCTGATACAAGGGATGAATCTTAAAATAATTGACACTTTATCTCATTTGACGTCAATCATTTTGTTGTTAGATATCATACTAGAAACCATAGACGGATTAAAAAAAAGAAGAGACTGTTTGAAACATTGGCGATCTTGACCACCAAGTTTTTGGTACGGCCAGTCGCGCATGGAGGTGCTGCACGCAATCGACAGACGACTGATGACATATGATGACGAACCGCAAGAATGCATAATTTCGAATACGATTCAATAATCGAATCAAACTTAATAAATTTTCTGTGAGAAAGTCATAGACAATATTTTGATAAACCAACCTTGTAATTCATTGTAGGTTTCCAACTCAATTATTGATATATAATTTCCCAGTTCAATCTCTTTCATTTTAAACTTTCACAAATATTAGTGTAGTACCAAGATTTATTTAGGCTATTATTATGAATTGAAGACTCGAGTGGATGAAGGTGTTATGTTACAATCCTAAAAAACCTGTTTCTTTTTGCATAAATGGAAGTTTTCTCGTATGAATCATCTTTCACATTAGTGAATCATTTGTAAGTGAAATTATATGATCTTTGATAACCACTTGGACATACCGTTGCTCAGCCAGTCTTGAATGGAGAAAAATCAAGTAAACAAAATGTTGACCTTACTTTACTGAAAAAAATTGTAACATAACACCTTTATCCACTCACGTCTTCAATTATGACAATCACAAAACAACGAATTATATTTTGAAACTGAATTCGACTTGGTTTCAAAACTCTATGAATACGTTTTGAATCGTTTTATATATGACGTCATCGTTTCTACGCCAGAATGGATGTATTTGAATCGACATTTGTCAGAAAATAGAAGTTTATTGTTAACACATGTATTTTTTATTATGATAGAATAATTCTACTGTTATTGTGTAATTGTCATCGCAAAATTATCAATAGAAATTATACTATGGACTTGAATTAGGGACCTAACAACGAAAATAGAATGTTCTGTTATTTGAGTTGACCCTGAAATTCCTGGAATACTCTTTTACAAAGTAAAATATAAGCTGCTTTCAACAAACTGATACTTATTCCTTTCCATCCATCAGTTTCCATTTCCTATCACCATTTGAGGAAGTACCAAGTCTACTTGATTATCATCAAACTGGAGTATTTGTCATAACTACTCGTTCTCCTTTGTGCTAATAAATTAACAAAAGAATATTGAATTGAATGAATGTAGTTGTACCTTGTCCAATAAAATGAAATAAGTTTTTATTGTGTTTAACTTATTATTCTTGTTTTATGAAACAAAGATTGATTTTGGAACTTGATTTTGACCACGAACGAACCAACAGATTCTACGAATCGATTACTGTATATATTTTATTAGTGATCGATTTGCCATTCCTTTATTTCAGATGATACAACCATTCATATGAAATATAGGAATGGCAAATCGGTCACTTATGAAATATATACCATATCATTCATATAAAAGTTAAAAACCCGCCTTATCTCAATTGGTAAATGAGGAGAAATCTGGTTTTTACCAACTGTACTAACTTAGTTCGGCCAGTTGCTAAATATGTCGCCACTGTCTAAACATGGTGCCAACTTTTTTTGCAGGTTTGATAACTCTCTTTATTTTCAGTTTCTCTATGCTAGAAACGTCAGCCCACCTACTGTTACAGTGGAAAAGGGTTTCTTCACAGACAATTACTCAGTTTGAGGATTCTTCTTTGGATACTAGCAGTTTCCTGCACCTCGAATCAATTCCATTAAATATCTGCTTCTTTGTAAAACAATCATCACATAAAAAATTATTATTTCGAAGAACATTTTGCAATATCAATTCATATTTTCTGGTGGAGCTATCTATATTTTATTCCTACATTTGCATAAATAATTAATTTCCATAATCGTCATTCATAATTTCTCATATATTATGAAAGTCGCCAGTCTTCTTGGATTCTGAAACGTTGAGACCACCATCCAAAAATCCAGAGTTACTACCTATGTGGGTGATAATCAGTTGACGGCCCTTACCGGGAGGATATTCCAAAGCTGTCGAAAACCCGTCAATGAATGCTTGCCGTGAACTTGTTACATTTGAGTACTGCCATACTTTTGAGCGGGTGTGTCCCTCATTTAACCGAGTATCGTCAGTATGATATATTTTATTCCCTCAACCCTATTGTCATGCATTTCTCTAAAAAAAATTATTCGCCGCAACATAATCTCATCATTTTCGATTGAAAAGCTTTTGCGATTTCGCTTCAAATACCGGAAGTTCAAAGCGCGTAATGTTCGCTTCAAAACTCCAATGGGCATTTTGGGTAAAGAATTATCAGCATCTACTTCAGCCTTGAGTTTTTTCAGGGTTGGCATTTCATTTCAGAAAAAACCCAATTTCAGTTGGTAAAAATATAATTCCTGATATTGCGAATATAATAGCATTCGAAATGCCGCAAACAAATCAAGCAGGTCAACCCGTTTTGAACTGGAATCTTTTTAAATCTCAAGTAAACAATCTGAAACCATATGACGGTGACAGTAATACCTTGAATAAATTTATTTGTAGATGCGATAAGCTATATGAAACTTATATAGTTTTGAATGACCCAATATTTAACGATCACATTTTCGAATGTATTCAAGAAAAATTAATAGGGAAAGCAGAGTGTATGGTTGGAAACAGAGCCGAACTTAAAAATTGGCCCGATCTCAAAAATGCTTTGAAACAATGCTTTTCAGACCGAAGAGATCTGGATTGCCTCGTTTTAGAATTAACTAAAAGCCGACCCCATAAGGAAGAAGATCTTATTAGTTTTGGAACTAGATTGCAGTTGATTCGAAGCAGTGTTGCTCAAAGAATCAGTAATGATACGAATTTACAAGCAGATGAAAAAGTATACCAAATTTCTCATTATGAAAAAGTTGCCCTCAGCACATTCATTGCAGGTTGCACAGGTGTTTTGAGAAACAATTTACATCTTAAAAAACCAACATCCTTAGAAGATGCAATGGCATACATTAATAAATATGAAAATTTTGAGAAATTATATGGTTTCTCTCATGAGAATCACAAACCAAAATTAAATGCAACCACCACATACAGACAGACGTACACACCAAATATGCACTCATATAATAATTTCCAACAACCAAAACCAAATCAATTTTATCGGCAATTTCCTTCAACAAATCCTAATTTTTCTGCCAGGCCCAATTGACCCAATCAACCAATAAATATACAACCAAGACAATTACCACCACAAAAATACCCTACAAATAAAGAAGTTTTTGGTCCCCCGCAAAATGTATTCAAACCAAACCAGACTCCTGCTAATCAATTACCAAAACCGGAACCAATGTCAACAATCTCTAGAAATCCGACAGGAATGTCTCAGCAACCATTCTCACAACAACCCGGACCAAGTTTCCGAAATCATAACCCAAACTATTTTCAAAATTCACAAAGATTTGTTCAGTCTAACCTAAGACCAAATTTCATTTCTGAAGAATTGTTTTCAAATGAATATGAAGAACCAATAGAGTTCGATAATCAACTTTATGGAAATCAAAATTATGAGGAAAATACCCAATATTTTGATCAAAACGCACAAATGAAAGCGAATTTTGGATATGAGTTTTCTCATTCTGAAAATAGACACGAACAGACAGACTTTGAAGTAGCTGAAAATTTTCAGTTAACCAGCCAAACCCTTTATAGAAATAGGAAATCCAAAAGTCAAATTACTAATCGATACTGGAAGTGCAAGATCAATAATCAAACCTTCAATCATAGAAAATCTATATCCAAATGAAATATATCAGTCTGATATTACAATAAAAACAGCAACAGGTAGTCAGAATGTGAGATATCAAGCTAAAATACCAGCATTTTCAGAATTTAACACAAATTATGAAATAGATTTTATTTTATTCGATTTTCACGAATTTTTTGATGGAGTAATAGGATTAACCGATTTGATCAAAATGAATTTGAATATCGATTTGACTAATAAAAAATTAATTGGCAATCATGTAGAGATACCCTTCAAATTTAGAGAACCTATAGATTCTAGTTTTTCATTTTCAGTTAACCCACATGTAAAAACTATAAAAAAATAACCTGTCAGTTTATATCAGGGAGATATTTCAACAATCGAAGGTTCCATTAGTGATTTAATCATTCCCCAAATATTGAGCGAATCAAAAAATGGATTTGCCCCGATTAAAGTTCAAAACCCCACTGATGGAACTATTTCGGTAACTCTTCAGGCGCCAATACCTGTGTACGAGTTCAATCAATCTTTTTATGAAATATTCACAATGGATTCTTTTATTAATCCAGACAGACAGAAAAAATCTACTTTTGATAAAAATAGTGTCATTAATTCAATTCGTACAGACCATATGAATACAGAGGAAAAAGCCGCTATACTGAAGACTTGTAAAGAATTTTCTGACATTTTTTATAAACCAGGGGATGATTTAACTTTTACATAAAAAATCAAACATGAAATGAGAACAACCGACGAAATACCGGTACATACCAAATCGTACAGGTATCCTTATATACACAAACAAGAAGTACAAAGACAAATAAATGAAATGCTTGAAAATAATATAATAAGACCAAGTTGTAGTCCATGGTCCTCCCCAATTTGGATAGTCCCCAAAAAATTGGATTCCTCTGGGAAACCAAAGTGGCGGATAGTCGTAGACTATCGAAAAATAAATGAAAAAACAATTGGCGATAGGTACCCCCTCCCAAATATCAATGACATCCTAGATAAGTTAGGAAGAGCTCAGTATTTCACCACACTCGATTTAGCAAGTGGTTTCCACCAAATCGAGATGTCTCCAAATTCGATTGAAAAAACTGCCTTCAATGTAGAACATGGGCACTATGAATACTTACGTATGCCTTTTGGGCTTAGGAATGCTTCTTCTAGTTTTCAAAGAGTGATGGATGAGGTCCTAAAAGACCTACAAAACAAGATCTGTATGGTATATATGGACGATATCATAATTTTCAGTACAGGTTTACAAGAACATATTCAGAATCTCAAATTAGTCTTTTCAAAATTACGCGAAGCCCATTTTAAAATACAATTGGACAAATCAGAGTTCCTTCGTAAAGAAGTGGAATTTTTAGGTCATGTGGTAACCCCTGAAGGAATTAAACCAAATCAAAAAAAATATTAGCAATTCAAAAGTTTCCGATTCCAAAAACCCAGAAAGAAATAAAATCATTTTTAGGCTTATTAGGGTATTACAGGATATTCATCAGAAATTTTGCTAAATTGACAAAACCAATGACAAACTGTTTGAAAAGAAGTGAAAAGGTAGAACATACTCCCAAATTCATCGAATGTTTCAAGATATGTAAATCAATACTGATCTCAGAACCCGTATTGGCATACCCAGATTTCGGAAAACCCTTCGAACTCACAACAGACGCCTCAAATTTCGCTATAGGTTCGGTTCTATCTCAAAATGACCACCCTATATGTTATGCTTCCATAACCTTGAATCCGGCAGAAGTAAACTATTCAACCATCGAAAAAGAACTTCTTGCAATAGTTTGGAGTTGTAAATATTTCAGACCTCATTTGTTTGGTCGAAAATTCACCATATTTTCTGATCATAAACCACTTCAATGGCTTTTTTCCTTGAAGGAGCAGAATTCTCGATTAACTCGATGGCGACTTAAGCTCGAAGAATTCGATTATATCATTAAATATAGAAAAGGGAAGTCCAACCAAGCGGCCGATGCCCTTTCTAGGAACCCTTATGATACTGATATCAATGCACTAGAAACCAAATCAATTCAAAATAATCCCGGCGATTGTGATGAAATGATAGATGATTTTTTGGCAAACCCCGATCAGATTCCCGAACTAGATGAAAGCGTTATTCACGAAATTTTCGAACCCAATACAGACAATAATAATGAAACTGAAAAAATTTGAAAATTTATTGACATACTACCAATTTTTTGGAACTCAAGTGAAATTTTCAAACACTAAACAAATTTTTGAAATTCATGTTCCAATTATCCGAAATTAAGTCTTTACATTTTATCACCTATATCCAATAATCCAAAATCACCAAATATTTATCCCCAAATATCCTTATTTGGCACGAGCGACTTCAAGAATCCAATTCAAATCGAATATTTGCCCAAAATTGGAGAAAACCTACTATTGTATCGAGGATTACTACCCCGAAGATCCTTGCACAGCCCAGCTGATTGAGGGAAATTCCGCAAATAATTGCCAACCAATCCGAATTAATGTAGAAGAATCAATCGTCGAACAAGTAACTCAAGAAGAAATCTTGATTATTCCTGCTCGAGATGAAAGAATATTTTCCAAATGCAGAGCTGATCGATATATAGAAATTATCAACCCTGCTTTGATCAAAATTCCTGAAAAATGTGAAATCCAAATAAATTCCAAGAAATTCTTTAATAATGTGGAAATACAACAAGGCAAACCACCAATATTGCCAAAATTCCGCATTGAAAAAACAGAAATCCCGGAAGTTTACGAAACACCAAATTTTACCAAACTCAATCTTGATGAAATCTACCATATTAACGACATGGTAGGACGACTCGCCCCTGTGAAAAAAATCAGTGCCGATCATAGTACATCTATATTTAACTCCGTTTTTGGATTGACTTTATTAACAATTATTCTGATAGTAATAGTCAAGTATCACAAAAAGTTGAAACCAAGAAAATGGTGCTACCCCAAGAAGACTACCGAAGAAGAGGAAATTCCCGAAATGGAAATGGTCCCTAACCGCCAAAATCATTCCATTATTTTTTCGGCTTGAGGAGGGGGGAGTTATATGATGACCCAGATCCGCCGGAGAGCCGTTATCAGAGATAATGCCGAAGCAGCTTTAGACTCGGATAATACCTTATTGTTGCGACAATAACATTTTGAGATTTTATTATATTCATTCGCTCCATAACTCTTCTCAGAGCTAGTTGTACTTTTATTTTCAATAAAGAAAATTCTTTTTAAAAATAAGATTTTCTACTCAAAGTATTCAATTCGCAATACAAAACAAACTGTAATGATCTATATCTGATCATTACCGACGCTTGTCACTTATCACGTTCAATGCACAACACTTTATGAAATGAATGCAATGCGCCAATAACCCAATAATCCCGCAAGCACGACTATGCCACAGGTATCGATAACGTAAACTATGGGAATGAAATGAATCAATCGTTCAGTGTTGCAACCTCCATGCCGCCGTCGATAAACATCAGTACAATTACTAACGTCAACCACGAACTTTCGTCAAAATAGTGGCTGCTTCAAATGCTCCGTAAGCTCTATTGCCCGGGCCGAATAAATTTGGCACCGGTGCGTGCTTTGTGTCAAAACGCTGTGTCCGCAATTGGAACAAGCGGCATTTCGGGAGTATAGATTCGGGAAACAAAAGATTTTCATTGTAAAATATTGAATATTATTTCAAGCCGCTCTTTTTATGTTGTTTCTGAACTAGTGACTGACGTCACTGACTATCAATAACGTCTCATGGTATAGTCGTACCCATCAAAATTCACAATCTAGTGATTTTTTTGTGTTCGGGAAAAAGGTGAATGTTGAGAAATAAGCGTCTGGTTATTATTTGATGATAGTTCATTCCGGCAAGATTTACGCCAACACAGTTGTTGTTTCATGGGTATTATATTTTTATGAGGTACCCTGTGGAAAACTTTAGAATTATCCGGGGGTTCAAGGTATATAAATCGACCAAGCTCTCGGAATATATAGGGTTGAATGGGGTAAGTGCACCCCTGATTCAGTTAAATTTCGCTTTGAAATAACATCTCACATAGATAGTGAATAATTTACAACAAGTTTCATGCATGAAGTTTGAGTTTGTTGATTATTCTGATTATTCCAGCAAAACCATCTTTAAAAAGATGTGTTTAGCATTTTTTGTGAACATCATTTTCTTCTTACATGGGGAAGCATTTACCCCATTGAACTGGGGTAAATGCGTTTGGCAGTGCAATTGCCTACTGTAAGAAACAAGAACGTTAACGGATTATATGAGTAAATTTTTGATAACTGCCTTATGATGTGGACTCAATTAACACTTGAATTTAAATTTTATAAACATATTTCTGAAAATATAAATTTTTTATGTTCACCAAATTTTGCCTCATGATAAATATTGGAATGTGAAAATACAAAAACTACGTTGAAGAAAGTGTAATCATAAAAACAACATATTAACATTTTGTTCTTAACACAATTTTTTTCTCTCAATAATGATAATTTAACAGTTTTAACTGAAACATGAAATAACTTTTGACAAAAAAATTCATTGAAATAATAAACTGTTAGGTAACTACCTGAGACATATAATAATATGCAAATTTTCATTCGATGTTTGGCCACGAAATTAGACAGACTTATTTCACATCGGGCCAGCTAATCGTTGATTTTTGCATCGTAAGAATTTTACTTCATATTCATCACCAATAGGACTCAAAATTTTGTAGACAAAATATTTATAGCCTTTTTTCCTGCGAACTCATTCAGAAATCGTTCAAAGAAACAGTTAAATCCCAATTTTCCTCTTCATTGAGTCCTCGTCGTTACTGCTACTGTCATGTAGAGAAATATCGGACTCGTCACTAGAAATGTGATGTTTAGACTTTGAGGAATTCTTTATCTTTTACAATGTTTTGCTGTCGACGTTAATTCCTATTGAATCATTCTGTGACAACAGATTATTGTTAGTAGAACCTGTCGAATTTTCATCTGACATTAGTACCCTAGGAGTGGTGAATATATCTGAATTCGTAAGAACTTCTGCTGTTGTTGCTATTTTCTTCCACTTCTGCGGTGTCCCACAAGTTGACTGTCTACAAACTTTTTGTAGCAACAGATCTTCAAAAGTCACAGCACCATCCTTAGTAGAGTTGGTATGGGAAATTCAATTTTCAGTATTACAGTGCTAACCGCATCAGTAGAGTTGATTTTGAGAGTTGTATTTCCACCATTACCATTTTGGGTATCAACCTGGATAATGTCTATAAGGTTTATGGGTGAATATGTCCCATTTGCTGGATATAGGGGTTCAACAATTTGATTATTGGTATTCTGTTTTTGAGTGTTTTACGATTTTAATTTTATAGGGTCAAAAAGAGATGCCTTTATGATATTTCTATTAACTTCAAACTAACAGCTGGGATCGTATATACCCGTTAGCTATTGTCTTCGCTCAAAGCCGACCAACTTTTTCCAAATAATCAAGACGATTACCTACATTATCTCTCTGCCAAGCTGCCAGTATTGCAGTCCATTTCACTTTGAGTCCTTCTAAGCAAGAAACATCGAGTGGCTGTAATGTATGGGTTGTATGAGCAACATCATAATGGAAATTTGGTTTTCAAAGACCCACTCCACTATTTTGGAGAATATATGATTCGAAACTCCGTCAAATATCAGAAGAACTGGTTTGTTAGTCCCAATATCTTTTAAAAATCTATTCTCAAACCAGTTTGAAATCTCGGTTGTTATCTAACTTTTTGGTGTGGCTACACATCCAGCATTTGGATATTCATCAGTGTTAGGGATCTGCTGATCCCATGAATTTTTTGCTTTGAATATCATCAACGGAGGCAATTTTTGGCCAGCAGGGTTTACACAGGCTGATACACATGCATTTTCTTTTCCGCTGCCAGCTGTCACACGATGACTCGAATCTCCAACACCTGTCACAACCTTGGTTCCACTAAGATCGAGAGGAAAATGAGTTTCATCACAATTGTATATCAAGTCAGGTTCATCTGAAATGTGGAGGTATTTTATCTCTTCCTCTAATGAATCGTAGAACCCATAAACCACAAATGGATTTGCACCTTGAAGTCTTCGTGCATGTTCTGAGGTTTCGGATTTTCTTAATAGACAATTCATGTCTACTTCTGAATCCCAACCACCAATTTCCTCCTGGATGATCATCTCTGAACGGCCTCTTTGATATTTTCATCTTTCACATATTTTTGGACAACATCCGAAACTTCAGTGTCTTAAACTAAGCCCCTATTTGGCCATGGTTTACAAACATATAGCAAATTTTATTTCTCCTGCACTTGAGAGAGCTGTTCTTTTTCCACCACCTCCTGCATCACTACCTTGTTCACCGTAGCGTCATTTGATATGATCTCTTAAAGTATTACAGGGTATATTGAATATTCTACTACATCTCTTCATTGGTATGCCAGTATTTATTCTTGAAAGCGCTTCCTGGAGCATTTCTGCACTATTACTTTTTTTATTACATTTTCTGATATAATTTCTGGGCATTATTCTGAAAATAAATCAAATCATTGAAATGGATCTCAGAGAGATACATGCAACAATGAGTAGAAATACCTCATGGGGCAAATGCGTCCTCACGCATTTACCCCTTTTGCAACTAACGCATTCCCATCGGGCAGTAACACTTTGGGGGTAAATGCGTTACCACAGACAGTCAAAATAGAGGTTATAAGGTAGTAGATAACATAAAAACTGATTCACATTTCCTACCTTTAATTAGAAACCAAAGTCAAGCTACACGAAACTTCGATTTTAAAAGGCGTCTGTCGGTGACACACACATATTAACGGTATATACGAAGCGGAAGAACACAACTAAAACCTTCTCCCACACAAAGCTCTTGATGACTGGCCGCTCTGTGTTGGATTACAAAGTAATAGTGGCGCGCTAGTCATGCTGTAGTGTTGGCACATTAACTATCAATCATATTTCTCGAAAATTATTCCTAGTACTCGCATTTACCCCAAAAATGCATTTACCCCATTCCTCCCTATATTCAAAACGAAACATCGTGAGGATATTTCATTTCTCTCCACCCGAAGGAGCTATTGTAAAGCGAAACACATGTGGTAGTTTTTCAAATAAAATTTAGTGAAAATCGTGTGGTATTAGTATATTACGTATCAAGTTCAGAAAAGTAGAATTTCACTTGACGAGTATGGTTTAAATACCATACAAGTCAAGTATTAGTTATTTACGTAACAAGTTCCCAAAATAATATTCTACGGGATGAGTAGAAACTTTCCAGGACTCGCCTACGGCTCGTCCTGGAATCCTGTGAGTCCCTTAAAATCACTTCTGGATCGTGTTATGTGCAATATTTCTTCTGTAGCCGTTTTGTATGTTAATGAGGATATCGATGAATAATAACGTATGAACTTCATATAGACAATTACATATAACAATCCTCAATTATACTCAATTGATTACAATTCATACTATATTAATATCGATTAACACAATATAAATGGTAATAGTAGATAACAAAAGAAGGATTATATATATATAATATATATAGTATATATATATATATATAATATATATATATAGTATATAGTATATATGTCATATATAATACTATATGATATATATATATATATATATATATATATATATATATATATATAATGTAAATACACAGAGTAAAGAACATAAATATAACATAAATTATCTGGATAAAAAGATTCAGGTGAGGAGTGTCCATCATATACATTAAAATTCATTTTTATTTAAATCAAGATACTCATCGACACTATAGAGACAATGTTTCAATAGAAAAGTATTGATTTGCCCCTTGAATTGAAAGAAACCTAGACTCCTCATCCTAGAAGGTAATCTGTTGTACAAATGAAGATTCAGAAAGTTTGTGGCATTTGAAGCCTGAACCGTGGAGTAGAAATTAGATCAGCATGGCGAGTGGTGTAACCATGGACATCGGATTGAGTCGAGTATTTATGTTTAGTTTCCTGAATTTCAAGTAAACATGAATAAATAAATAGAGTAGGAGGTGGCATTATTTGATAACTGATGAAGAGAGAACGGCAATGTTCACGATAGTGAGCTCCAGCCATTACTCTGATCACTCTCTTTTGAAGAATGAATGCCTCAAGAGAGTGGCACGATTCACCCCATAGAAGAATACCATAGGACAGATGACTATGGAACAAACCAAAATAACATGATTACGTACGTTAATACTGACGATATTTTTCAAACGTCGAATCAGAAAGGTAATACTAATGCTGCGATATGAGGGCCCCAGTTGAGTCTATCGTCAAGTTGCATGCCAAGTAATTTCACACAGCTACCTCGAGTGAGATTTGATTTGGACGATATAAGAATGGATTGATTCTTTCCCAAATTGAGCTTGAGTTTATTACTAGTAAACCAGGTTTTGACTAAATCCATTATATTATTAGATAACGTGGACAGATTGCCAACATTATTACTCTGACAAATGAATGTTTTATCATCTGCAAAAAGAACGCTTCTCGTTGGAAGAATGCAGAAATATAAATAATTTATATAGATCAAAAACAAAAGGGGGCCCAGAACCGAGCTTCAAGGAACACCGTGATTTACTGTCTGACTATTTGATAGAACACCATTTATTCTGACACATTGAGATCGTTCACTGAGGTAAGAATCGAAAAAATTGAGAGCCATGCCCCTGATGCCATAGCAGTGTAGTTTTTCCAATAGTATATCATGTGAGACACAGTCGAAGGCCTTGGAAAGATCACACAACTCAAGTTGTGAGTGTTTACCTTCCTCAAGGCCCTCGACAATGTCCGAAAATACTTGGAGAAGAGCTTTTGTTGTGGACATCTTTTTTCTGAAACCATATTGACCTGGACAAAACAGAGAGTGCATTTCCATGAAGTTATAGAGTTGTTTTCTGAAGATGATTTCAATGATCTTGCCAATTATTGGAACAATAGATATTGGACGAAAGTTATTCATATCATCAGTGCTTCCTTTTTTCAATACAGGTATAACAACAGAAAATTTCAGGGCATTTGGGAAAATTCCTGCACAGAAACAGTCATTAATAAGGGAAGATAAAGGTTCAGCAATAATATCCGCAAGGGATTTGATAATTTTGCTATTTAATTCTGAAGTATCACAAGCGTTAGAATTTCTTAGGCCAAGAATAAATAGCACCTGGAGTAACAGGGTTTAGCACGAACGAGTTTATCGGGGATTTTAATAATTTCTGATAAGAAGTACGTTTATGGGGGACGTTAGGTAGTGAGCTCATAATCTTCTCAGCGATTGTAGCAAAATAGATATTGAATTGTTCCTCTGAAATATTTGTTTCTGGTGTTTTTTTTTGTCTCCTATTTCCTTCAAGATTTATCAGGTTCCAACTGTCCCTCACAACGTTGTCAGATTTTAACAAATAGTTGTTATAAGCTTCCGTCTTGCTGATTTTTATTTGAGCTTGATAATCCCTACTCAGACTTTTATAAGCATTCAAGGAATAAATATCCTTGTCAATATCATGCACAGTTTTTATGGCATTCAAAGTATCACGCATTTTTCTCAGTTTATCGTTCATCCACTGGACTGGTTGTTTTTTATTTATGCTGGTGCTTTTTTTTGTGTGGAAGGTACTTAATACTAGACTATTTATGAGTTCTTGAAGTTCTTGCATCTTAACATCAGGGGTTAAGTAATCATTTCCAATGAAAGTTCAGTGAGAATTTATCAGTTGAGATCTCAATTGCAATAGACCTTGTCTATGTATTGGACGACTCCACTGGGACTTGTCATTGATTTTAGTCGGCATGTTATTAATGATAAAATATTGCCCCCTGTTATCAGATAGGCACGGCTCTGAGACACCAGAACTATAAAGCGACATGTCTATATTAGTTACTATATTATCAACTCGAGTAGCAGAAGTGGGAGTCACCCGGGTGAATTCAAAAATACTGGTATGCAAATTGAACGACTCAAGTAAGTTTTCAAACGTGAATAAGTTCGGAGACTCGGCTACAGCAAAGTTCAGGTTAAAATCACCGGCTAGTATAACCTTGGATTTTTCAACGGTAAGATATTGTAAGGCGTTTTCGAATAACTCCAAAAATGTACCGAAGTCACCATTACCAGATCTATACAAACAAACAATTTTCAAATTTGGAAGTTCAATCCCGCATAGTTCTATATTTAATTCTGAACAGAACCGCTCCAAAATAATAGGTTCACAGGAAATATATTTTTTGCTAAAGATGGCCACACCGCCGTGACGCCTCACAGATCTGCTGAAATTAGCAGCTAGATAGTAACCGTGAATATTATTAGGGATATTAACAGAAGTGGCAGTGTTGGAATTAGAATTAGGCGCATCAGTAGTTGTACTAGTTTTCGAGATATAAATTTCGTTACAGCCCTTTTCAATTTGTGAAGCTATGTGAAATTTGTTTCTTGAATAATTTCCTATGTATTCCTCTACTACATTGGTAGACTTCCATACTCCGTGTCTCTTCAAGTTGGTTATACTACCACCTCTTTCAGCGAGTAAAGTGGCTGAGCTCCAGCGTGAATAGTGCCCGGTGTATTCTGTGGGATTGGTATTCTTTGGGATTCGGTAATTTGAGAATTGTTTTCCAAAAGTGTGAATAACAATAGTTCTAAAGAACATTTCCCGTTTTTATGATAAACAAATATTCTACGATGTGGTGTGTTTGCTTGACGTAATGACAAATATTTTCGGTATAAAGGAATATTATTTTCTCCGAAGACGAACGTTCTATCCATATTCGTTTCAGAATTGGGAATTTTAATCATTAACATGGTTGTCTTATCTTCTATATCATGAATATTCATTTTACGAAGCCTTTCACGACGACAACCGCCTGCCAAACCAATTATTAATGCAAGCTAAAATAAAAAACATTAATCATAATGAAGAAGAGGAATCAGATTTAATTATATAACCTATTTCTTCTTTATTCAATACTTTTGATTTTTTTAATTTATAGCCAATGGATTTCCTTCAAAGGAAAGCAATAACTTTGGGATAGCGGCTTATATCTTTATTATTTTTAATATTAATTGTGGCATCGAGTAGTTGCTCCAGAGGCTTGATGGCCTTAAGATTTAAGATTTTTCCATTGAATATGCAAGAATCACTTGTTCATTTATAGTACGCACATTTCTATTATTGCTCCATTTTTGAAAAAAATTCTAGAATAATTCATACCTATCTCTTGACTTTACCGGCAATAATTCATTAGTAGCTGCTTTAGCAGATTCACTTATCTCATGTGGAATCATTTCAGCCTCACTTTCACTACTGATTTCCATTTATGGATTTGAAAAGCAAAAAAATACACCAAAAATACACACATGACAAGCGCTATCATTATAAAATACAAAGTTCATGTTATTGTCAAAGCCGCCTACGTAGATACCCGAAATCGTCCCGAAATTAACAATAATCGTCCCGAAAGTATCAAGAACCGTCCCGAAAGTAAGGAAATCGTTTCGAAAATGGAAAAACTCGTCCCGAAAATAGCTACTTTCGGTACCATTTGTCTAAACTGGTACTTTCGATTTAATAAATCAAAAATTTTATTTTCAAGACGGCAGCAGAAAAAAATCATTTTTCTAGGTGCATATACTTATTTCTTCGCATTTTGTAATCAGTTACTTATTTCGCATTTCATAACTGTTAATAATGATAGGTACTGAGAAATTCTAAAAAAAAATCGTAGTAGTCTGACTTCTTGGTACCTTAGCAATCTGAACAGGGGTTTTTTGTAATCGACAACGGTGCTGTAGAATGAACCATTACTGTACGATTCTGAGGTTTGTAATGCATTAATCTACAAAATGCAAAAAAAAAACATTTCACTTATATTTTTATGATGTCAATTGGGTGGCAAATACGACAAACCTACATTGTTCAACTTACCGATGAATAGATTCCTGCAAACCAAGCCGTGTAAGCGTGTCCAGATGGAAAGGAGTGATAGGAATTCAATTTACTATAAGAACTGAACCTCCTACCGGTACAGGAAAAAGTTTCTACGAATTCTCCTGCCTTGCAGACCTTTCCAGTATTCGGCTTGCAAACCGCAAAGAAATATGGTCTCTGCTCACCCATCAACAATTTCACTATGTATCCGAGAAGCAGGAGAAATGCGAGTCCTATCAGGAATTCTTTGTAAAATAACCATAAGGTCCAGAAAAACGTCTTGATGGGCTGGCGACTCACCAAATCAGTTATCACTATGGCTACCACTGGAGCGAGAGCGGTAGTCACGCACAGTACAATTAGTGAGACTGTGTTTCCACAGTATCTGTGGGACAATGCAGGATTCTTGCAATAGAAGCCCACTTTCATGGTCGGGATGATGCCAAATTCTGCGAGGAAGATTATTGTTAGGACTGTAAAGAAGTTATGAGTAAGTATTGAAAAGATTATTTTATTGATGGGAAAATTAGTTTCTCGGTCTGATAATACAAGAGCTCAATATTATTGCCAATTATAGAAGCAACCAATCTAATCGGTTTCATATACTCTGTTCACGATAAGAAGAGAATGACCCCACAAGTTGACATATTGCAGTGTTGCCAATATGTGAAATATTTCCAATTTTCTAAGATTGTTTGTTCTATTGAGCAGTGAGTATTGAAATGAACTATATCGAAAACATGACTTTCCAAGTATCATCTTCAATGGTGAGTGATGAAGGTTTTTTTTTATTTTCTGCTATATGCAAAATGAGTTAGGTTAGATCCTTCCTTCCTCAGCCAACCACCTGATGGGTGTCGTTCACTTGCAGAACGTATTAAACGACCTCCTGCAATGGTACCTGGAGTGGAAAATAAGGTTGAATCCCGATAAAACGCAAGCGAGAGAAACAAAGAAGGAAGTGACTATCTCTGGAAGGGAGATGGAATGGTCGGAGCAAGTCAAGTACCTAGGGGTTACCGTAGATCGTCGGCTCACCTGTAAGTCGCACGCAAAGATTGTTAAAAACAAAATTGCGAAGAAAATATGTTCGTTTTATCCCCTTCATACCAGAAGTGAACTTTCCCTCAAAAACAAAGTGGGGATCTATAAAATGGTGTTCAGGCGGGTAATTTTGTATGCCTCATCCGCCAGGGGCCAAACCTGCAGGACTAGCATCAACGTCCTCAAACGGGCGCAAATGAAAGTATCGAGGATAATAACGAACGAGGATGCGTTACGATCGGATCTTCGAAGATTTGAACCTGCCTTCCATCAGGAATATTATCAGAGACCACAATCGGAAAGTATTCGATTGCTCAATAACCCACGAGAACCCACTCGTGAGGAAAGCCACTGATTACAACATAGACGACCCCTCGCGCTTTAAACATCCCAGTTACTTCCTGGAGTAAAAGTTGCACCCCCTATGGAAATGAAAATTTTTAGAATTCACTTTCAAAATTCACATTCAAAATTCATTCTCGACCATTTTTGAGAACCACAATCATAGCAAGGGCTAGACACCGGTCGTCAGTCATTGTCCAGTCAAAATTCCAAATCCTTGAATGGGTGTTGCCTATTTTTTTGAAGCCCAAAGAGTAAGAACCTTAGGGTTACACTCGTCTTTTAGTAATAGTGATAGAAGATCCTGGTCACTAAATTTCTCAAATATCAATGAAAGCTATTATCCTATTTCACTAACTCACCCAGTTGAAATACAATCAGAGTGGCACTTCACATATCACATAATAGTAGTACTACGATATAAAATGTTTATTTAAATCAATTTTTTCAATTTTTTCTTCTGATTACAGCTCATTATCATCATCATCGTCACTATAATCATCATCGCAATCAAAATTTATTATTACATATTTTCTGTCAAACTATCCCAGTGTGAGTTTATGTCCGATATATCAGTCCATATATCAGATGGAGCTTGGTCTAAATCTTCTTTCATATAGCCATTGATTTTTCAGCTGAAGTGCTATCTCCACTCACATTATCTCTATGAAAGTTTTTTTGTTAATCCTCAAATATGTTCGACTGGATTGAAAATGCAGAAATACGGTGGAAGACGAAGCACTTGATGTCCATATTCTTCTGCAAGCGTACCAGCTTCATATATAGGTGGTGGTTTATTCCTACAAAATAAATATATAATTTATTAATTCAGCTTGAAGTACAGTCACATTTACCTTGCTCTAAATCCAACAGTTATGGTTTCAAAAAAGTATTTTCAGAAGAAATGTTATAATGATCACAAGCTTTCATTTAGTTTCACCTGTCTCGGTGTCTGTCTCTCTGTCTGTGTGTCTGCCTGTCTGTGTGTAATCAAATCTTACATGTTAAATTCGACCCACTTCTAATCCAAAATGTTTGTAATTATGGTCCGATTCTATTTGAAATTGATATCTAGGGGTTTTCGTGATCGGAGATTATGAGTTTTCTGTCAAAATTCAAAAATAAATTAGATAGAAATTACTAAACTAGTTATTCAACATCATAAATACTAAAAAATAATTAAACGAGAAAAATAATTTGAAAACAAGCTTCTATTAGTTGTTGATGAAACCAGAACTAAAATGTTCAAAATAAAAATTATAAAAAACAAGCTTTCAAACAAATGCACCAAAAGGGAGGAAATAAATTTCGTTGCTCCAATGGACTGCCGAATAATTCACCTCTATTAGAATTAGTTGCAATACGGTTTACAGTACAAGTACTCAAATTCAAAGCATCCGCAACCCACAAAAAAAACGACAAATATTTAACACAATCTAACATGCATGTACATTCACTGTATAATGTTACTTTAGTGCTTTTACATATATGTAATTGGTATAACTTACGTCTCTAATAGCAGTTAGTGGTAGTAAAAGTCCTCCATTTTCGCGTTCTCTATTAAAGTCTATTAATGGTTCTACTATTTGTTGAGACTGTTCTGATAATGCTTTGGGCATATTGATATTCATTATACACATGTCTTATCGAAAGAATTAATTAGTTCTGAAAATAACTTTTTTTATTATCAAACAGAAAACACTAAAAAATCCAACGACATGATATCCAAACTGAACCATAAAAGTTGCAGTTGTCAGACGAATGAAACGAATGTTTTCTTGAGCGTTCGACTTGGCAACGTATAAACAGGTTGGCAACTTTCAACATTGAATTTTACTAGTTCAATCAATGTTCAATGCATTCAATTGGGAATTTCAACTTTTTTATGTTGGATAAACAAAATTCACAAAAATAACGTCATTCTCTTCTTAACGTAAACAGACTATATAGTGGAGTACTATTAGATTTTAGCTTCAGAAAGTTAGGGGACTACGGTAACTTTTTACTGTACATTAGTGATGATGTTAGGAACAACGTATATAAAGTAACCAACCGTAAAGTGTATGCTTGATTTATTATTTAACAAATAAATTGCAAAATTACATTGTTTATTGAATATCTTCAAAAAAAATTTTTTTTTTCAAACTGATACAGTCATTTGGAAGATTAGGAGATTTCACATATAAAATGTATATACATTTTTTTCTTAATAAAAACTGTGCTGTATAATTTTTTTTCTAACGTACGAAAATGTGAGGAGGCGACACTGAAGTGCATCTCTCGAGGAGTACGTAGTCACGAGCGCGCTTCACTTAATTTGTTATAACTTTTGATCTAATCGATAAAATTGAGCTATCAAAAATTATAATGAAATGAGAAAGGAGTAGCTAACGAAGTGTCATATTTTTAAATGTGAAAAAAAATATGAATAGGAATAGTACATATACGTCAGAGTATAATTTTCTATAAAATCAATTAAAGTGCTGCCATTCTTTGAATTTTCGAAATGAACATCTAAAAGGTGTACAGTTCACTCCCGAAATGATACTTGAGGGGGTGTGCAAATGAAAAAAAATCTTAAAATAAAAAAAAAATACAGTGGTTAAAATATTGAATAATTTCATAAAATGACAAGTTTGAACTTTAAGGCCATGCTTCAAAAACCAAAAACTCCAGTTCAAAATGTGATATCAAGATTTTTCAATCGTACTTTCCGAAGGTTGTAATCTGTACTGCGAAGAGGTTTGATTGGTTTCATTAAAAATGTTTAATTAATAATAAAATTTCGCCAAAAACAAAAAAATTCACAAAATCCGTGAAAATAATTGTCAAATAAACTCTGATAACGTTCATATGGAAAAAAAGCTCACCTAACCAATATATATTCATATTATGACCTCAATCAAGGTAAACGCACCTTGAAATATTTTTTCAAATATTACGTTTTTTAGTGAGTTGACGACATGTCCATTTCTATAAATGAGTTCGTGCTTAAAATTCTTGTTTAGAAAAAAAATATCAGTTTATCTTATGGTGTACTTTATATTGCATCCAAAATATCATATTTGAATGTTAGAGAGAGATAGAACACGGTGATCGGTGAGTTTAGTGCTCACCTGGCGCTCTACGTATGCTAGTAGAGTAATATTAAATTTTAGCTTCGGAAAATTGGGGGAATGTGGTAATTTTTACTGTACATTAGTGATGATGTTGGGAACAACATATAAAAAGTTACAAACCTTAAAGTGTGTGTTTAATTAACTATTTAACAAATAAGTTGCCAAATTAAATTGTATATTGAATATTTGAAAAAAAGAATTAACCAATGGTGCCAGTCGCAAAAATGGAAAATTTGCCATAAAAGAGGTATTTAAAATAAAAATTGTAAGCTGCAGAATTTTTTTGCTAACGTGTGAAAATGTGAGGCTGCTTTTGATCTAATTGATCAAATTGAGCTAACAAAATTGTATCTGGAAGAAGAAGAATGTAGCTAACGAGTAGTCATGTTTTTAAACGTGAAAAAAATGTGTATAGGAATGGTATGTATATGATATTTCGTCAAAGTAGAATTCTGTCTAAAATCAATTGAATATCTTAATTTTTTTTTATTTTCGAAATAGATATCTGAAGTTTTCACAAATTACTCTCAAAATGACAAATAAAAAAAGGTCAATTTAAATGAAACTTGAAATTTTATTTCTAAAAATACAGAGTCCAAAATATTGAACAATTGACAAAAATAACAAATTTTAATTTTTAGGTCATGCTTCAAAGACCAAAAACTCTAGTTCAAAATGTGATATTAAAACTTGTTGAGTGGAGGCCACATTTTTCAACCGAATGAAACGAAAATACTTCTCATCAATACCTCGGCTAATTTCGAAAATGGTTCAAAAGTTTCAAAATGGCAGCAATTGAAAGATTAAAAAAAAATAGCAATATTTCACTTCCATATCTAATATCGGCCAACTATAAGTCCTTTGATAGAGCTTCAGTAGTTCCACAACTTTTACCCTAAAAGTTTTTCTCCGAGATGTACACATAAATAAAAAATTGCTATAAATTATCATTCATGAAATCTACCTTCACGACTGGGCACGCCATAGTTTTCGGTATCGTATTCTTGTTCAGCGACCTCAAAAACCCCCATAGCATCAATATGGGTCGAATTACTTCGATATTCATTGTGTTATTTCAAATTTACCTAACAAAATTGTTTTTCATCGTTTAAACATTTAATAAACAATCAGCGCACAAATATAAGTTTATATCTTTTTACCGCAAGTCAATTCTAAGTAATGTCAGAAGGTTTTAGGAGAATCCATGGAGTCCCCCAGGTTTCCGAAATAATGCATAATTTTAAGCTATTTTTACTCCACTAATACTGAAAATTTCACATCTCTTCTGAGATGTATCCAAACAAATGCAGTGATTTCTAATCGTTACCATGTTGAAGTTTTCACTTGGTAGGGTACCCTGAACGAAATTATACTGGAAATCAATGACAAACTCAGGAGTTCTGTGCGTAAGCTATTTTATTGGCTCTATTATTAGTAAGATTATTGTTGTCGTTTTGTTGACACTTCTGGACATTTAAAATTTCCAAACACTATCGAATTCAATGGGTTCATGTCAAATAAAATGATTATTTGAACAAAATTGACAAATGAGCAGTTGGTTCTTCAATATTATATACAAGGTGCTCTCAAAGGTGAGACATCTTTTCAATAGGAAAAAAGACCAATTTACCAAAAATCATCTATAGAAAAGTCGAAATAGTCTATTATGCAATGAGCACAAAATGATGCCCATTTTGCACGAGTATGAAATTTGCAGCACGATGTTCTCTGAACATTACAGGATATCCCTTTTCGTGGGAACCAGAACATGAAAAAAAAAAATACTATACTTTTTCTATGACAACATATCGTTCACGTTTAATACATGCATACATTGCAAAAACTTTGAGAGAAATAAACTGATGATATTTCATTACTCCGAATTCGCCGCTAATGGGCTTTCTATCAGAATCAAAATATAAATTGAAGAAAGTAAAAATTTTCTTTATTGCTATTTCTAGGTACAAAATAGAAGACTATAAATGTATGTATGTATCTAATTGAAGTTGAATGTGCAATTATTGAATATCATATTTGGGGAACTTGATTGCTGAATACTTAATTCTTTTCGAAATTGATAATTTGTCGACGTTGAAGTAGACGGCTTCTCGCGATTTTCCATTTCTAAATTCGTTGGTAGTAGTGGTTTTGAGCCGGTTCTAGGGCACCACCCCCCCCCCCATGACCTTGACCCCCCTCCCCTTGACCTTGAGAAGGGGGGGTTGGCTATGTGTGTATGTGTTAACCTTGAAGTAACCTTGAGATGGGGAGGTTGAAGGTCGTGTATCATTGACATTGAAGTGCCCTGGTGATAGTGTGGTGTTTGCATGACCTTGGGGATTCATTTCTCGTTGACCTTGTAACGCTAGTCGATGGGAAAGGGATCGCGCATTCATTTCAGTATGCATGAACTAGCATCAGCGTCACAGCTTACTTTTCATATTCTTCAATCACCCTAACCACTGAGATGATTCATCAATGGGGGAGTGTGCACGGCTTTCGAGCCAACATCAACGCCACAGGTCTATTGATTTTTTCAAAGTCTTCAACAACTTTGCGATGATTCAAGGCGATTTGCATGACCTTGGACACTGCGTAATAGGACTATTGATTTTTTCTAGTATGTGTATTATGAAATCAAATCAAGTGGGAGGGGGGCACACACTGGCTTACATGTCGACCTTGTTTATGAGAGAATCATTCCATGTTGGTTGAAGTTTGGTAGATTTGGAAAATGGATTTTTTCAATTTGTCCTTGATTCTTGATGTGTTGCAAGATTGGTTGGAATGTTTTATT
The DNA here is from genome assembly GCA_018342105.1 of Gonioctena quinquepunctata. Classification (NCBI taxonomy): domain Eukaryota; kingdom Metazoa; phylum Arthropoda; class Insecta; order Coleoptera; family Chrysomelidae; genus Gonioctena; species Gonioctena quinquepunctata. The sequence goes on along the minus strand of JAFIRS010003327.1, from coordinate 34,827 downwards.
CGATAACACTCGGTGGGGGGGGGGTTTATTCCTTATAAAATGTGTGCGTGAATTCGTTGTTAATCAGAAGTTATGTCTGAAACCAATGAGTTCCCCCATATAGAATTGTGTTTATGAAACTCATACAAAAAATTTCATCATAATTGCTCCATTCAGAAATATCACATTGAGAGGGCATAGAATAAAATTAGTTATATACAACAATTTTCTCAAAAGCAATCCCCTAGCCCTGAAGATCACATGCATTTTTCAGAGGTGCTTTTTCTAAAACTTGAAATAATATTTATTCGTTAGTTTAAGTTGCGCTTAAAACGGAATAACGATTCTGGCACCTGTTTAGCAATCGCTATGGCATCGCGACCCTTCATTTACTTGCCAGACAAAGTTAATACCGACAAATATGCACCAGACTAATTTTATAATATTTATTAATGTTTTTATTAATATTTCCTAAAGTAACTACTTTTGAAAAGATAACTTCAGAAATATTTTTTTACAATTTCAAAAATTCGGCAAAATATTTTTTACAATTTCAAAAATTCGTCAGACTGATTTGCAATCGGTTTATAACCTGCTTGTTTCAAAATACTCAATAATAGTATGAAAAAGATGAAAATAAAGTATTAACTTTAAAATTCGAAAAGGTGTCGAAGCCAGTTTCACCACGGAATTATTCAAGATCGTGAAAATTAGCAGCACATATCCAAAAACATACATTCTCAAAGACATATAGATAAGAATCTCATTCAATGTTGTTTCTATGAAGTTGAATTGAAAAAAACACAAAATCTCAATGTTGGCCGAGAAGATATTGAAGGAAATAGAGTGTTTGAGTGTTTGTCAAGTGGCTAGGTTGTTTCCAATGAAAACAATTCACAGATTAAAAAAATGCGAGTGTTTAGCATTTAATGATATTTGGTATCGAAATGAAAAATATATTGTAAAATTTGTTTTATTATCATATAAAAAAAATCGTGAGGAAACAATATTACAACAACAAAAAATCATATACAACATTACAAAAAAACATGTACTTAATCACTTTCACTCAAAAGACAATTGTTCAGCTCTTTTTGCCATTCTTCGAGAATTGATGTCATTGCATCATAGGATTGGATCGATTCCAGCCTAGCCATTTCTGCTTGCTTTCGAATGCTGGTGTTGTATTTTCTATCTCTATCCACCCTTTGTTTGATGGCATCAGACTTCTTTTGCATTTCAGCAATCTCTTTATCCATTTTATACGCGACTGCAACTTCTTATCTAATTCTTCATCAGCTTGAGCACACATTGTGATGGTATTGTTGGATTCATCGATCTTACGTTTTGCAATATTTCTCTGCTGAGAAATTTTTACATCTCAATTCTTCACAGCAGTGGCACATACGAATCTAGCGATCCATTGGCTGCGGATGTAATTTTCGAAGATGCATCCTTCTTTTTCGATCTTCCCTTAGCTTTGGAGGGCGATGTCGACGATTTCGAGGTACTCGGCTTGGAACTGTTCAAAGCAGCATCTTGTTTTAGAGTTCGAGTGGTGGCGGTGGGAAGGTCAAGTGTAGATCTCCTCTTTCGTTTTGGAGGCTGGACCTGAATATCCTGAAGAACTTGGATGACAGGAGCCTTTTCAATGATTTGGTCAGGAATAGAGATCACAGGTGGAGAACTGGTTGGCAATTGAGATATAGAAACATCTTGCAGATCTGGCACCTCAGCCGCACTTATCAAAATGAATTCATCAATATCAAAATTCAAATCCATCACGTCATCGTCCTCTTTTGATGCTGCTGCTACTTCAACACTGCTATGTTCGTCAGCAGTAAGTAATTTTTCCAAAATACTAATATCGTTGGAATTCATCGTAGTTATAAACTTTAACAAACACACACAACGTACTACTCGTCGTCTTGAAAAGTGTTGAGAATGATTATGTAAAAAGTCTACACTTTATAAATATTTTTCCAACACCCACCCTTTCCCCAATACTGCAGTGTGCACTTGCACTCGCGCACCCCGATTCGATTTCAAGGTGATCTTGCATTTCTATCGAAGGGTTTTTCAGTTGACTCAAAATCAATATCACATAATCTCCTCCCATTCCTCCCCACCTACTGCAGTAAAGTGTATCATCCCCGATTCGATGTCGAAGAGAGCTTGCATTTCTTCCGAACATTTGTGGCTTACTCAAAAAACAAGGTCACCACTTGCATTTCTAACTAAAAAATAATCAAATATTGCATAACTTATTGATATAGTATCACACTTTTGCGAGTTGAATGATTAATATAAAGACCGATATGAAATGTGGGACTTTATTTCTGGAAAATATAAATTTGCTATATAGCTACATGGAAATTGGATTAAAAACCGCGAAAAAAAATATATGGGAATCAAAAACGATGATGAAATGTCAAGTGTACATTATTCGATAATTATATATGCGTCCACTTTTTTGTCAATTTTATCACAAATCAAAATTATTATTCATTATTGCATGTACATACATCCTGCGGTTTTATCAAAAACAGTGCAATATCAAACATTCAACAATAGTAGTAGTATCGCAATATGACATACTAACGTTTACTGGAACAATATGGATGTTACAAAAAGTGATTCCCAAAATCATCCAAGAGAAATAACAGAGCAACCATTCTTAAACTTGTTATTTTGGATTAGAAAAAAACATATTAATTCCCAATAATCAAAATACATGAATTCCATAATCACTAAAGTTCGTATGATTTTAACCACTCTTGTATATCACAGAAAAAATATTTTAAAACAACTTGTCAGCGAAAATTACAAATTCAAATTTCATAATCATTTTTTGACTGTGGGCATATATTAGAATGAATATGTATGGATTTGATATGTGACACAAAAGTGATATGAACTTTGATAATGACAATATTATCTTTCATTGAGGTTTCTGCTTCATGATATTAATTGTTATTTGAGATATGGAAAAAATATGAATGTATATTACTCGATTGGACTGACGCTCAATCATTGCTATTATCAATTGTCGACTAATGCATGGATTCGTTTCATTCTATTCTATGATATTATGACATAGAAAATATGATGTTGTTTTCTAAATTTCTTGATTGTGAGAATTGAAAGGATGATATTTTTACGAAATAAGAAGTTGATTCTCGAATCGAGGTAGTGTGCTATAGGATTTCAGTTGTAGATTACTATTTCATTGTTTTTGGTTCATAAGATCTTTGATATGTGACACAAAAGTGATATGAACTTGGTTTGGGCATTTATCAATTATGAGGAATAATGTTGGAGTTCAGTAATGACACTATTGTAGGCTTTGCTCCATTGTATTCAATGATATTCGAAATGTGAAAAAATGTAAAATTAATTATTTCTAGAGTGATTGGAGGAATTATAGATATTTCTATTATTATTTAAAAAAAAGGCTTAATAAATAATATTACACTCTCACTGAGAAGATTTGATTGGATATGTACACATATCAGAATGAATTCGATTGAATAGTGGACGTTTCATGTATCATAGAAGGAAAACAAAATACCGCAAAATTATTGATGAAAATTATGAACACATCAACCTGATCGAAAAATCGATACACACTTCCTACATGACAAAAAAAGACCATTTCATTCATATATTTCCACGAGGAGTCGACAATTTCAATTCAAACTTTGAACATTGACGAAAAAAAAAAGTTTTATGAAGTTGACAGTCTGAGTGTAACATATTTCAGAATAGCTATAGAACAACTGAGTAACAAATAGGAATATCGCAAATTTTCCCATTGCTTTCTTGTGAATAATCAATGGAAGTATATTACATTGAATGTATTTCTGATATGATATACAATTCTAGCCAACTTCATAATCATCAATATTAATTGAAATGATGATCGCTATATACATCTTGGATTTTGAAGGGTAAGTATTATTGGAATTTTCAATCCACTCATCTTGCTAATATTCACACTCATATAGTCTAGCCATAATTCATTGCATATCGTTACTATCTATTCCATCTTTTATCAAATAATTGAATTATTGTATCTGAAGAGTACTGGAAAATTCTCAAACATGCAGAAACATGAATTCTAAATTTTAAATTTAGGTAATTCCCATGTTATTTCTTATTATAATATTCAGTGAGCTGTGAGGCTATACCTTCGTCAGTGAAATATATTGCTAGTTGATTTCTGAATAATACTAGCGATCAATATGATTCATATGTTCTCATGATGAAAAAGGAGCACATTATTCACATATAATATTGAAATCTACTCACACATAATACATATTATGTCGAACTCACTAAAACAATTGTTCTGCACAGAATCTACTGACACATAATACATATTATGTCGAAATCACTAAAACAATTGTTTTGCACAAAAATTTGTGGAATATATCACTGTAAAATATCTGCGCTAAACACGATGATTCAACACTGAACTAATATCGATTTCTGCTAAACTGAGACTGAAAGGACTTTTCATTTATTTGCCAAAACTCAATGTATAATAGTAAGTTACAATGAAGGGAAGGTTGGTTCGAAGAATGGTGCGTTGACCACCATATCTAATTGACGAGCCTATTGTGCAATTTTACCATTGAAGTGAATGCAATTATCAATATTTTGTCTAAACGGTACAGCCGGCGTTTGTCACATACATATTGAATGGATTGTTTTCAACTAGGGGTGGAAATATGAGGGTTTGGATAAATAATTATTGTTATATTTCATTAATTTTATTCCAAGATATGGATAGATGTGTTTTTGATATGGTAATTGCATCAGTAGAATCATATTCAAATCACATTTGTCAATTTTTTTCAGTAGATTGTCATGAAACTCAATGCCAGAGTTGAATTTTTCAAATACTCTAGCGACTTCATCTTTAGGGAAGCAACGTTTCGAATGGTGGGTGTCATCTTCATTGATATGAGAGCTCAAACTCTCGATGGTTGGATATCGATTGATTTGACCCTATTACTGACTTGCATAATGTATGTCGGATACTGAAACAACAGAGAATTGTTAATATATTCCGCTGATATTATAATAATAATTTGACTTACTTGTAGAAATATTCCCAATGAAGAGCTGTTGAATGCATTTTTTATTGAGGAACTATCTCTACATAAATCACTATATTCTAACGAAAAAAATTATTTTTATTCAATGAAATTGAATTCGACAAGAGTTCGAGTCCTCGAACTAGATGACTCTTGAACACTTTGCCCCAAGTATTTAATTGGTTAGCCAAAATTTAAATAGAATATTATTATCATCATGTAATGTCATTGAAAAATACACTCACTGAATTGACTTCTAGTTGATGTAGTTCTTTTGATGACTATAATCCAACTAATTTTAGAACACATCAAGAGTCAAGGTCAAATTGAAAAAATGACTTTTTTTTCTGTTGAGTTGTTGAGTTGTTTCACTTAATGTAGTGGGGCGGTGTTTTGCCTCCTATAAAAAGGATGGATGCGTTGGTGAGAATTCAAAAAAAGTGTGTGATTTAGCCAAGTGGTAGTTGAGTTAGTGTATTTTTTCAGTGTGAATAATCTATATATATATATAATAAAAAAAAGGAGATAGAAAAAAAAAAAAAGGTTAATCAAGAATAAACGAATTTAAGATAATATCGTAAGTTTTACTATGTCTCTTACTGAAGTAGATTTGGAAATAATCAGATCAATAATTGTGCAAAGGTGAAAATTTTAGAACAGAAAACAATATCTTCCCTTCCAATGAATAAACCTTTCATTATAAAAAGTATCACCGTTTATACCATCCGATTCGATAGATCGATTTCTTCAACATTACAGAAAGATTATATGAATGTCATTCATTCAAATCATGTTTGTCTAAAGGTATTGCAAACCAATTCAAAGATAGTGATGTAGTTTGCATCAATGCTTCTGGTGTCAAGTATACACTCACATATTTGGAGAAAAGGTCACAAATTTCAGAAGATTCAAGAACATGAACTCTGGTGAAATTTGACCCATCTAGAATTCAACATTTTTACATACTCAATAGTTTATTTAAAGTTGAGACATAGTTAAGTAGTTTTATGTAAAATATAGTTATTCCATTTTTATTATTTTTTTGAAAGATACATTAGATCATTTTTTTTCAAAACTTTATTTTGTGTAAGTACTACTAGTGAAACCTCCGATTTACAATAATTCTATACTTTTTTTTATTTCAGACCTTTCAATATGTGGACGCTCTACTCTAGTCAAAGTTTGATCAAAGTCATTGGATATACATTCATCCATTGAAAGACTGCATTCCTACTTCAATACATTGAGTTGGGATGCCCTCCATCTAATGAATTATGACCTGAATGTTTGCTTCGATGAAGATGAAGTTCGAAGGTGTTGCAAAAACATGAGCAGTATAACTCTGGTGCGTATCTTTGTGAGAAATTTGGTGAAGGAGATATGGACTTGTACCAATTTTGTGAGGAAATGGTCAAATGCGATCTGAAAGGATATCTCCACGATCTGTTACCGTACCTACCTGATGACATCATCCAGAAATATGAACTGCCCCATATCGATGATGAAGATGAAGACAATGATGACTCATTGAATTGAGACATTATCAAATTGTAAAAAATATGTCAAATAAAACTCAATCCTCCATAAAATACATTTATTTATTTATCAATCTCAACAGTGACACATCAGTTTGCTAATCTAACCTAATCTTGCATCATAAGAGGTATTTCATGACTTAACCTATCCTTAAACTTATCTTGTACCCCACAATATTTCAATAATAATTCAATTGGTGATTTTAACGCATCTTGTGTGAATTCATGTTAAAAAAATATATACTTCTCCGTATACGTACATTGTTGCAGCTTTTTTGGCATAGTGCATGAAATGAAGCAAAAATTTTACCTTGGAGATACAGAGATTGTATTTTGTCTATAATAGTTTTAAGAAGGGGGAGATTGAGTCCCTCTCTGATGATAGCTCAGAAGCTTTTACTGTGTACTTTCAACACTTATTTTCGTTATATATATATATATATATATATATATATATATATATATATATATATATATATATATATATGTGTGATATATATATATATATATTTATATATACATCCTCTGACTCATGAGCATGTAATAAAGATGAGGGTCGTCTTAAAAATGTTTTGCTTCCATTTCCCAAATCTCAATGCAAAAGCTCAAATTACGACTGAAACTTATACATCCACAAGTATTGCGTTTTGCAAACGTGCATCTCTATTCAAAGTCATTGAATCAAGCAAAATATGAATACTTGCGCAATGTATTGGCACCAATCAAAGGATTGAGTTTCTTCACATTCAGTAAAAATGCAGACATTGTGCAACCCTCTGGGACCAAACCAAATTCAGTGTTCATTTTCGATGATATGATTTGCGAAAAACTGAATATAATTCAATCATATTTTTGTATGGAACGTCACAAATATTGTTTCTATCTTGCATATACCTATTCACGAGTTCCCAAACAGCTGCTGCATGGCAATACCAACTCCATTATAAATTTCAAGCAAGACGAAATGAATTCACAGCTCACCCGATGTAACATTCAAAGAAATTCCAAAATGATGTGCGTGAAATGCTGGGATGATCAGTATGGATTCCTTGTCATCGATAAAGATCAAAAAGTATGTAATGGATGATATCACAATGGATTCGACAGTTTCGTACATCCTTGATATCTCAATTCGATAAGACTAAATCATTCATTGCACTTCGTCAAGGTCACTACAATAAATACGTCGACGTCGCGACACGTCATCGACGGCGTCGATATGGCGTCGACATGGCTCGCGACGCTTCGTCAAGGTCACTACAATAAATACGTCGACATGCAAGTTTTAGCATTTAATCATATTTTGTATCGAAATGAAAAAATATATTGTAAAATTTGTTTCATTATCATATAAAAAACTCGTGAGGAAACAACATAACAGCAAAAAAACAAAACATATACAACATTACAACAACTAAAATCATATACTTAATCACTTTCACTCAAAAGACAATTGTTCAGCTCTTTTTGCCTTTCTTCGAGAATTGATGTCGCAATTTCAAAATGATGTGTGTGAAATGTTGGGATGATCAGTATGGATTCCTTGTCATCGATGAAGATCGAAAAGTATGTAATGGATGATATCACAATGGATTCGACAGTTTCGTACATCCTTGATTTCTCAATTCCATAAGACTAAATCATTCATTGCACTTCGTCAAGGTCACTACAATGAATACGTCGACTTTGCGACACGTCATCGATGGCGTCGATATGGCGTCGACATGGCATCGCGACGTGTCATCGATGGCGTCGACATGCAAGTCTTTAGCATTTAATCAAATTTTGTATCGAAATGAAAAAATATATTGTGAAATTAGTTTTATTATCATATAAAAAACTCGTGAGGAAACAACATAACAGCAAAAAAACATATACAACATTACAACAAAAATCATATACTTAATCACTTTCACTCAAAAGACAATTGTTCAGCTCTTTTTGTCATTCTTTGAGAATTGATGTCGCCTGATGTGTGTGAAATGTTGGGATGATCAGTATGGATTCCTTGTCATCGATGAAGATCGAAAAGTATGTAATGGATGATATCACAATGGATTCGACAGTTTCGTACATCCTTGATTTCTCAATTCCATAAGACTAAATCATTCATTGCACTTCGTCATTGGTCACTATATCGACATCGATGACGGTCCTAATGTCGAACGTCTCGATATCGATATGTAACGTCGACTGCATCGACGAAGATGCAATGAAATTGATTTAGTCTTATGAAATTGAAATCAGGATGTATCGCGAACACTGTCGAATCCATTGTGATATATCCATTACATACTTTCGATCTTCATCGATGACAAAAGAGATCCATACTGATCATCCAACATTTCACACATCAGGCGACATCAATTCTCAAGAAGCAAAAGAGCTGAACAATTCTTTTAGTGAATGATTAAGTATATGATTTTGTTGTTAATATGTTATATGTTTGCTGTTATGTTGTTTCCTCACGAGTTTATATGATAATAAACTAATTTCACAATATATTTTTCATTTCGATACAAAATGATTAAATGCTAAACTGCATGTCGACGCCATCGATGACGTCCGATCCATTCGACGCCATATCGACGCCATCGATGACGTGTCGCAAAATCGCGTATTATGTAGTGACCTTGACGAAGTGCAATATTTGTCTTATGGAATGAAATCAGGATGTCGAAACTGTCGAATCCATAATGATATCATCATCATACTTTCGATCTTCATCGATGACAAGGAATCCATACTGATCATCCAACATTCACCACATCATTGAAATTGCATATCAATTCTCGAAGAAGGCAAAAGGCTGAACAATTGTCTTTTGGTGAAATGATTAAGTATATGATTTTGTTGTTGAATGTTGTATATGTTTTGTTTTGCTGTTATGTTGTTTCCTCACGAGTTTTATATGATAATGAAACAAATTTTTACAATATATTTTTTCATTTCGATACAAAATATGATTAAATGCTAAAACTTGCATGTCGACGCCATCGATGACGCGTCGCGACGCCATGTCGACGCCATATCGACGCCGTCGATGACGTGTCGCGACGTCGACGTATTTATTAGTAGTGACCTTGACGAAGTGCAATGAATGATTTAGTCTTATCGAATTGAGATATCAGGATGTACGAAACTGTCGAATCCATTGTGATATCATCCATTACATACTTTTGATCTTTATCGATGACAAAGGAATCCATACTGATCATCAGCATTTCACGCACATCATTTTGGAATTTCTTTGAATGTTACATCGGGTGAGCTGTGAATTCATTTCGTCTTGCTTGAAATTTATAATGGAGTTGGTATTGCCATGCAGCAGCTGTTTGGGAACTCGTGAATAGGTATATGCAAGATAGAAACAATATTTGTGACGTTCCATACAAAATATGATTGAATTATATTCAGTTTTCGCAAATCATATCATCGAAAATGAACACTGAATTTGGTTTGGTCCCAGAGGGTTGCACAATGTCTGCATTTTTACTGAATGTGAAGAAACTCAATCCTTTGATTGGTGCCAATACATTGCGCAAGTATTCATATTTTGCTTGATTCAATGACTTTGAATAGAGATGCACGTTTGCAAAACGCAATACTTGTGGATGTATAAGTTTCAGTCGTAATTTGAGCTTTTGCATTGAGATTTGGGAAATGGAAGCAAAACATTTTTAAGACGACCCTCATCTTTATTACATGCTCATGAGTCAGAGGGGATGATATACACACACATATATATATATATATATATATATATATATATATATATATATATATATATATATATAATATATATATATATATATATAACGAAAATAAGTGTTGAAAGTACACAGTAAAAGCTTCTGAGCTATCATCAGAGAGGGACTCAATCTCCCCCTTCTTAAAACTATTATAGACAAAATACAATCTCTGTATCTCAAGGTAAAATTTTTGCTTCATTTCATGCACTATGCCAAAAAAGCTGCAACAATGTACGTATACGGAGAAGTATATATTTTTTAACATGAATTCACACAAGATGCGTTAAAATCACCAATTGAATTATTATTGAAATATTGTGGGGTACAAGATAAGTTTAAGGATAGGTTAAGTCATGAAATACCTCTTATGATGCAAGATTAGGTTAGATTAGCAAACTGATGTGTCACTGTTGAGATTGATAAATAAATAAATGTATTTTATGGAGGATTGAGTTTTATTTGACATATTTTTTACAATTTGATAATGTCTCAATTCAATGAGTCATCATTGTCTTCATCTTCATCATCGATATGGGGCATTATATTTAGCAAACTGATGTGTCACTGTTGAAATTATAAACATATTTCTGGATGATGTCATCAGGTAGGTACGGTAACAGATCGTGGAGATATCCTTTCAGATCGCATTTGACCATTTCCTCACAAAATTGGTACAAGTCCATATCTCCTTCACCAAATTTCTCACAAAGATACGCACCAGAGTTATACTGCTCATGTTTTTGCGAACACCTTCGAACTTCATCTTCATCGAAGCAAACATTCAGGTCATAATTCATTGCATGGAGGGCATCCCAACTCAATGTATTGAAGTAGGAATGCAGTCTTTCAATGGATGAATGTATATCCACGACTTTGATCAAACTTTGACTAGAGTAGAGCGTCCACATATTGAAAGGTCTGAAATAAAAAAAATTATAGAATTATTGTCCATCGGAGGTTTCACTAGTAGTACTTACACAAAATAAAGTTTTGATAAAAAATGCTCTAATGTATCTTTCAAAAAAATAAAAATGGAATATCTATATTTTACATTAAACTACTTTACTATGTCTCAACTTTAAATAAACTATTGGAGTATGTAAAAAATGTTGAATTCCTAGGATGGGTCAAATTTCACCAGAGTTCATGTTCTTGAATCTTCTGAAATTTGTGACCTTTTCTCCAAATATGTGAGTGTATACTTGACACCAGAAGCATTGATGCAAACTACATCACTATCTTTGAATTGGTTTGCAATACCTTTAGACAAACATGATTTGAATGAATGACATTCATATAATCTTTCTGTAATGTTGAAGAAATCGATCTATCGAATCGGATGGTATAAACGGTGATACTTTTTATAATGAAAGGTTTATTCATTGGAAGGGAAGATATTGTTTTCTGTTCTAAAATTTTCACCTTTTGCACAATTATTGATCTGATTATTTCCAAATCTACTTCAGTAAGAGACATAGTAAAACTTACGATATATATACATAATATATAATATATATATATATATATTCCACTTGTCACACCATATAGAGCACACATTTATATTAATAGAATTTTAAACAACGCTAATGTGATTGTAGTAACTTTGAACTTCGTTTCATTCCTTGACATTTTCTGAAAAAATACACTAACTCAACTACCACTTGGCTAAATCACACACTTTTTCTGAATTCTCACCAACGCATCCATCCTTTTTATAGGAGGCAAAACACCGCCCCACTACATTAAGTGAAACAACTCAACAACTCAACAGAAAAAAAGTCATTTTTTCAATTTGACCTTGACTCTTGATGTGTTCTAAAATTAGTTGGATTATAGTCATCAAAAGAACTACATCAACTAGAAGTCAATTCAGTGAGTGTATTTTTCAATGACATTACATGATGATAATAATATTCTATTTAAATTTTGGCTAACCAATTAAATACTTGGGGCAAAGTGTTCAAGAGTCATCTAGTTCGAGGACTCGAACTCTTGTCGAATTCAATTTCATTGAATAAAATAATTTTTTCGTTAGAATATAGTGATTTATGTAGAGATAGTTCCTCAATAAAAAATGCATTCAACAGCTCTTCATTGGAATATTTCTACAAGTAAGTCAAATTATTATTATAATATCAGCGGAATATATTAACAATTCTTTTTTGTTTCAGTTTCCGACATACATTATTCAAGTCAGTATTGGATCAAATCAATCGATATTCAACCATCGAGAGTTTGAGCTCTCATATCAATGAAGATGACACCCAACCATTCTGAAACGTTGCTTCCCTAAAGATGAAGTCGCTAGATGTATGTGAAAAATTCAACTCTGGCATTGAGTTTCATGACAATCTACTGAAATATTGCAGTTATGTGGAAAAAAATTGACAAATGTGATTTGAATATGATTCTACTGATGCAATTACCATATCAAAAACACATCTATCCATATCTTGGAATAAAATTAATGAAATATAACAATAATTATTTATCCAAACCCTCATATTTCCACCCCCTAGTTGAAAAACAATCCATTCAATATGTATGTGACAAACGCCGGCTGTACCGTTTAGACAAAATATTGATAATTGCATTCACTTCAATGGTAAAAATTGCACAATAGGCTCGTCAATTAGATATGGTGGTCAACGCACCATTCTTCGAACCAACCTTCCCTTCATTGTAACTTACTATTATACATTGAGTTTTGGCAAATAAATGAAAAAGTCCTTTCAGTCTCAGTTTAGCAGAAATCGATATTAGTTCAGTGTTGAATCATCGTGTTTAGCGCAGATATTTTACAGTGATATATTCCACAAATTTTTGTGCAAAACAATTGTTTTAGTGATTTCGACATAATATGTATTATGTGTCAGTAGATTCTGTGCAGAACAATTGTTTTAGTGAGTTCGACATAATATGTATTATGTGTGAGTAGATTTCAATATTATATGTGAATAATGTGCTCCTTTTTTCATCATGAGAACATATGAATCATATTGATCGCTAGTATTATTCAGAAATCAACTAGCAATATATTTCACTGACGAAGGTATAGCCTCACAGCTCACTGAATATTATAATAAGAAATAACATGGGAATTACCTAAATTTAAAATTTAGAATTCATGTTTCTGCATGTTTGAGAATTTTCCAGTACTCTTCAGATACAATAATTCAATTATTTGATAAAAGATGGAATAGATAGTTACGATATGCAATGAATTATGGCTAGACTATATGAGTGTGAATATTAGCAAGATGAGTGGATTGAAAAATTCTAATAATACTTACCCTTCAAAATCCAAGATGTATATAGCGATCATCATTTCAATTAATATTGTTGATTATGAAGTTGGCTAGAATTTTATATCATATCAGAAATACTTTCAATGTAATATCCTTCCATTGATTATTCACAAGAAGTCAATGGGAAAATTTGCGATATTCCTATTTGTTATTCAGTTGTTCTATAGCTATTCTGAAATATGTTACACTCAGACTGTCAACTTCATAAAACTTTATTTTTTTCGTCAATGTTCAAAGTTTGAATTGAAATTGTCGACTCCTCGTGGAAATATATGAATGAAATGGTCTTTTTTTGTCATGTAGGAAGTGTGTATCGATTTTTCGATCAGGTTGGCGTGTTCATAATTTTCATCAATAATTCTTGCGGTATTTTGTTTTCCTTCTATGATACATGAAACGTCCACTATTCAATCGAATTCATTCTGATATGTGTACATATCCAATCAAATCTTCTCCAGTAAGAGTGTAATATTATTTATTAAGCCTTTTTTTTTTAATAATAATAGAAATATCTATAATTCCTCCATCACTCTAGAAATAATTAATTTTACATTTTTCACATTTCGAATATCATTGAATACAATGGAGCAAAGCCTACAATAGTGTCATTACTGAACTCCAACATTATTCCTCATAATTGATAAATGCCCAAACCAAGTTCATATCACTTTTGTGTCACATATCAAAGATCTTATGAACCAAAAAACAATGAAATAGTAATCTACAACTGAAATCCTATAGCACACTACCTCGATTCGAGAATCAACTTCTTATTTCGTAAAAATATCATCCTTTCAATTCTCACAATCAAGAAATTTAGAAAAACAACATCATATTTTCTATGTCATAATATCATAGAATAGAATGAAACGAATCCATGCATTAGTCGACAATTGATAATAGCAATGATTGAGCGTCAGTCCAATCGAGTAATATACATTCATATTTTTCCATATCTCAAATAACAATTAATATCATGAAGCAGAAACCTCAATGAAAGATAATATTGTCATTATCAAAGTTCATATCACTTTTGTGTCACATATCAAATCCATACATATTCATTCTAATATATGCCCACAGTCAAAAATGATTATGAAATTTGGAATTTGTAATTTTTCGCTGACAAGTTGTTTTAAAATATTTTTCTGTGATATACAAAGAGTGGTTAAAATCATACGAACTTTAGTGATTATGGAATTCATGTATTTTGATTATTGGGAATTAATATGTTTTTCTAATCCAAAATAACAAGTTTAAGAATGGTTGCTCTGTTATTTCTCTTGGATGATTTTGGAATCACTTTTGTAACATCCATATTGTTCCAGTAAACGTTAGTATGTCATATTGCTATACTACTACTGTTGTTGTATGTTTGATGTTGCACTGTTTTTTGATAAAACCGCATGATGTATGTACATGCAATCATGCATAATAATTTTGATTTTGTGATAAAATTGACAAAAAAGTGGCCGCATATATAATTATCTAATAATGTACACTTGACATTTCATCATCGTTTTTGATTCCCATATATTTTTTTTCGCGGTTTTAATCCAATTTCCATGTAGCTATATAGCAAATTTATATTTTCAGAAATAAAGTCCCACATTTCATATCGGTCTTTATATTAATCATTCAACTCGCAAAAGTGTGATACTATATCAATAAGTTATGCAATATTTGATTATTTTTTAGTTAGAAATGCAAGTGGTGACCTTGTTTTTGAGTAAGCCACAAATGTTCGGAAGAAATGCAAGCTCTCTTCGACATCGAATCGGGGATGATACACTTTTACTGCAGAAGGTGGGGAGGAATGGGAGGAGATTATGTGATATTGATTTTTGAGTCAACTGAAAACCATTCGATAGAAATGCAAGATCACCTTGAAATCGAATCGGGGTGCGCGAGTGCAAGTGCACACTGCAGTATTGGGGGAAAGGGTGGGGTGTTGGAAAAATATTTATAAAGTGTAGACTTTTTTACATAATCATTCTCAACACTTTTCAAGACGACGAGTAGTACGTGTGTGTGTGTGTTTGTTAAAGTTTATAACTACGATGAATTCCAACGATATTAGTATTTTGGAAAAATTACTTACTGCTGACGAACATAGCAGTGTTGAGTAGCACAGCATCAAAGAGGACGATGACGTGATGGATTTGAATTTTGATATTGATGAATTCATTTTGATAAGTGCGGCTGAGGTGCCAGATCTGCAAGATGTTTCTATATCTCAATTGCCAACCAGTTCTCCACCTGTGATCTCTATTCCTGACCAAATCATTGAAAAGGCTCCTGTCATCCAAGTTCTTCAGGATATTCAGGTCCAGCCTCCAAAACGAAAGAGGAGATCTACACTTGACCTTCCCACCGCCACCACTCGAACTCTAAAACAAGATGCTGCTTTGAACAGTTCCAAGCCGAGTACCTCGAAATCGTCGACATCGCCCTCCAAAGCTAAGGGAAGATCGAAAAAGAAGGATGCATCTTCGAAAATTACATCCGCAGCCATTGGATCGCTAGCTTCGTATGTGCCACTGCAAATTTATACTCAGCAGAGAAATATTGCAAAACGTAAGATCGATGAATCCAACAATACCATCACAATGTGTGCTCAAGCTGATGAAGAATTAGATAAGAAGTTGCAGTCGCGTATAAAATGGATAAAGAGATTGCTGAAATGCAAAGAAGTCTGATGCCATCAAACAAAGGGTGGATAGAGATAGAAAATACAACACCAGCATTCGAAAGCAAGCAGAAATGGCTAGGCTGGAATCGATCTAATCCTATGATGCAATGACATCAATTCTCGAAGAATGGCAAAAGAGCTGAACAATTGTCTTTTGGTGAAAGTGATTAAGTACATGTTTTTTTTGTAATGTTGTATATGATTTTTTGTTGTTGTAATATTGTTTCCTCACGATTTTTTTTATATGATAATAAAACAAATTTTACAATATATTTTTCATTTCGATACCAAATATCATTAAATGCTAAACACTCGCATTTTTTTAATCTGTGAATTGTTTTCATTGGAAACAACCTAGCCACTTGACAAACACTCAAACACTCTATTTCCTTCAATATCTTCTCGGCCAACATTGAGATTTTGTGTTTTCTTCAATTCAACTTCATAGAAACAACATTGAATGAGATTCTTATCTATATGTCTTTGAGAATGTATGTTTTTGGATATGTGCTGCTAATTTTCACGATCTTGAATAATTCCGTGGTGAAACTGGCTTCGACACCCTTTTCGAATTTTAAAGTTAATACTTTATTTTCATCTTTTTCATACTATTATTGAGTATTTTGAAACAAGCAGGTTATAAACCGATTGCAAATCAGTCTGACGAATTTTTGAAATTGTAAAATATTTTGCCGATTTTTGAAATTGTAAAAATATTTCTGAAGTTATCTTTTCAAAAGTAGTTACTTTAGGAAATATTAATAAAAACATTAATAAATATTATAAAATTAGTCTGGTGCATATTTGTCGGTATTAACTTTGTCTGGCAAGTAAATGAAGCGTCGCGATGCCATAGCGATTGCTAAACAGGTGCCAGAATCGTTATTCCGTTTTAAGCGCAACAAACTAACGGATAAATATTATTTCAAGTTTTAGAAAAGTCACCTCTGCAAAATGCATGTGATCTTCAGGGCTAGGGATTGCTTTTGAGAAAATTGTTGTATATAACTAATTTTATTCTATGCCCTCTCAATGTGATATTTCTGAATGGAGCAATTATGATGAAATTTTTTGTATGAGTTTCATAAACACAATTCTATATGGGGGAACTCATTGGTTTCAGACATAACTTCTGATTAACAACGAATTCACGCACACATTTTATAAGGAATAAACCCCCACCACACTGAGTGTTATCGAATAAAACATTCCAACCAATCTTGCAACACATCAAGAATCAAGGACAAATTGAAAAATCCATTTTCCAAATCTAGCAAACTTCAATCTACATGGAATGATTCTCTCATAAACAAGGTCGACATGTAAGCCAGTGTGTCCCCTCCCACTTGATTTGATTTCATAATACACATACTAGAAAAAATCAATAGTCCTATTACGCAGTGTTCAAGGTCATGCAAATCGCCTTGAATCATCGCAGAGTTGTTGAAGACTTTGAAAAAATCAATAGACCTGTGGCGTTGATGTTGGCTCGAAAGCCGTGCACACCCCCCATTGATGAATCATCTCAGTGGTTAGGGTGATTGAAGAATATGAAAAGTAAGCTGTGACGCTGATGCTAGTTCATGCATACTGAAATGAATGCGCGATCCCTTTCCCATCGAATTCGATTCATAATCACATCGAGGCCAAGGTCATGCAAATCGCCTTGAATCATCGCAGAGTTGTTGAAGACTTTGAAAAATCAATAAACCTGTGGCGTTATGTTGCTCGAAAGCCGTCCCCCCATTGATGAATCATCTCAGTGGTTAGGGTGATTGAAGAATATGAAAAGTAACGCTGATGCTAGTTCGAAGGTTATGCACCACACTCTCATGCATACTGAAATGAATGCGCGATCCCTTTCCCATCGACTAGCGTTACAAGGTCAACGAGAAATGAATCCCCAAGGTCATGCAAACACCACACTATCACCAGGGCACTTCAATGTCAATGATACACGACCTTCAACCTCCCCATCTCAAGGTTACTTCAAGGTTAACACATACACACATAGCCAACCCCCCCTTCTCAAGGTCAAGGGGAGGGGGGTCAAGGTCATGGGGGGGGGGGTGGTGCCCTAGAACCGGCTCAAAACCACTACTGTTGGTATGCCTGATGGTATGTTCTGTATTCCATTTGCAATTTTATTTGCTATGTCAAGCTTACTTTTCTTCGATTCATCAATATATCCCTCAACGACTGTAGTAGATTTCCAGCCACTGTTTTAACGTTTTAACGTGGTTATGTCACCTCCAGCATCAACAAGAATTGTTGCGGAGGATCGGCGAAAGCAGTGCCCATTATATAATTCGTAATTTGGCAATTATAAATACTTGGCAATGTCTTTTCCCATAGCTCCAAACTTATTCAGACCTATTCTCTGAATGGTACACTTTCCTTTTTGATAATTAATGAAAAACCATAGACCATTAGCATTTTGAGGGCGAAGATTTGCGTATTTTTTATAAATTTCGTAGAATTTGCCAGTTACAGTAAAATTTCGTACTATTTTGGTTTCATTGTCTGGTATTGTTACTAAAACAGCTGAACCAAGATCATTGAAATGAGTAATTTTCATTTGATGTAATTCATGTCTTCTACATGCACCCATTACTCCCATAACTAATGCAACCTACAATGTAAATTAGTTTACTTAAACATATTTTTCATCAAATGGAAATATAAAACTTACTTTTGTTGCCAAATATATTTCATCTGGAGCCTGTTCAATGAAATTATCGATGTTATTTGCTGTAAAGATCTTTGACTTTTTGGGTTTGTAGCCGTTAGACTGCCGCTTGAGGAATGCTTTCAGTTTCAAATATTTGGCAATATCTATATCATTATAGATACTAAGAGTCGTTCTCAGCATTGAAAAGTGTGACCACAAGGTGGAACTTTTAAATTTTTTGGCTAAGTCGCCAAAATAAGCCATTAAAACGTTCTCGGAAAATGATTTTGTCTTTTGATCTACCTTCCATTCCAAAAAAGGTTATAAGCGCGTTGATACATACTCTTCGACGTTTCCGGTAATAAATTCAGTGTTGTTACCTTCGCTGCTTCTATTATGTTCGGAGGTGTCAAATCTAAGTCAATATCACTATCAGTTTCCATTTTAATTAATAGTTTTTATAGAAAACAACTATGAAATAACTCGTTACCTACTAAAACTTTGACAGAAACGATCTGCTGAAATTTCATCAATTTGTCGCTGGACGCCATAATTTGACAAGTTATTTTAGAGTGAACCTAGACCTAACACGAAATATTCCATTTCGCATTTGTTGCTTAGCAACTTGCCTAGCAACCGATGCAAAAATGAAATTCTGAACAAAATGTGCTTGTTTATGATTGAAGTTACGGTTATAAAATGAACATTTATCGAGGTTGTCGTAGAAAAAATTACAAATGTACAAAACTCGCTGATGAAATTAGTCTTTTGATGGTTTTGGTATACAGCACTAAAGACGAGCTAAGGATGTAAAATTTGTTCGCGCAGAATAATAAAGTAGGGCTCTTAACAGCTGATTGACCTACGCAAAAATCTGAGTATTTTCTGAACACCTGGTGAAATACAGGGCATCCGTAAATTGGTAGCTAAAAATTCAATTAGTTTTTTGTGACACGTATTCCTATTAGGGATTCCATTAATGGACGCTAGTATCCCTAACCTGCGTAAAGGTATCGCTACTTACTGTTACCTGAGTATCAAATGTTATTAAGTCACTCAAATATTGATAATAATTTCAGTGTGTCCCGCTTTTCATGAATACACCCTAATATCCCATTTATTAATAATGCGATTTTCTTGAAATTTTGGTGGTGATGGTATGTTAAAAAAATTAAGTATTTGGCATAGTGAACATTTCTATTTACCATTGGAGTGCGGTGTTCGGGGGGATGAAGTTTTTTTTTGGAAAATAAGATATTAGGGCTTATTTAAGATAGCTTTTTCTATCAGACTTAGAAGTAGCATCCCCAAAAACCCCTTGAGTCATATTTTCAAAATCTCAAAAGCTGATTTGTTGAAAATATAAACAGGATGTTCATAAAATCAGATGTGGAATCATCTGCGACTGAAAGATAAACTTCAGTCACTATCTTCCATCGTCAAGATAACCTCTTGTTGGGTATCCATGTTGAAAAGGGAAACATTCTCAATTGAATATTGATAGAAATATTTTTCTGTGAACTGAAAAATCCACGATTAAAATGGAGTTATTTTTTGTTAATGTCTAACAGAAAACAACTACTTCCCCGGCTGAAGCCACGCTGAACATTGAACTACATCTGATAGATATTCTGAAAAGGCCCTTACTCAAAAGAAAAAATCTGAAATTGAAAATTTGCATTTTCATTCAGATAGTTATTTGATTTTCTATTCCAGTCTCCATTAAGAACTCATAAAGATGAATGAGGCAAAGAAGAATGTTTTCCAAAAGGGAGTACTCACCAGAAATCATTCGTAACATTGACTCAGGAGAGACATCGCATTCACTAGGTCTTCAATACATTTTTGTCGACGAAAATCTATTTCACGCTTCCACGATCATCAGGAAGACCGGAAGAAATGGGAAACACATTTTCAAGAAGCAATCTCACTTTGCAGAGATGGAAAAAGTTAGAATCATTTCTTTTGTAGAGACACTTTGAAATTAATGTTTTCTGTTTTCTGTTAGACATTCACAAAAAATAACTTCATTTTAATCGTGGATTTTTCAGTTCACAGAAAAATATTTCTAGCAATATTCAATTGAGAATGTTTCCCTTTTCAACTCAAAAGCTAATTTTAGGAAGAAACTCATATTTTAACATCACTTTTCCTAATTGGTAATTTATTATTCTCTCAGTTATTAATAATGTGATTTCCTTGTAATTTTGGTGGTGATTGTGTGTTAGAAAAATAAGGTATTTGGAATAGTGATCATTTTTATTTAACATTAAAGTGCGGTGTTGGGGGTAAAAAGTTTTTTTTTGGGAAAAGGATATTAGCACTCATTTAAGATAACTTTTTCTATCAGATTCAGAATCAGCATCCCCAAAAACCCTCAATTCATATTTTTTGATTCTCAAGAGCTGATTTTAGCAGAAAAAACATATTTTAAGAGTTTTTTTAATGAGTTCTTCATTTGTAACTCTGGTAACAAAATAACGAATAACATCATTTTAGATTCTCGTTTTTTCAACATAATTAGCTCCTGAAATAATGCACTTTTCAACAATTCGTCATAAACGTACATTCATTTTTATTAAAGTTTGGGGAGTAATTTCCTGACACGCTTGCCTAATTCTAAAACAAAGTTCCTCTCTATTACGCGGCCGAGTAGCAAACACTTAATCTTTCGAGTGCCCCCGCAAAAAAAGTTACAAGTGGTTCTAAAGGAGAATATCTACCTATCCACTTCATAGGGAAAGTTGCATTTGAAAAGTTCCTAACTAACGGGGGCAACATTTAATTGGAAGATTAAGTTTTGTCTCTGTGGTAAAGGCAATTATATAGGGAAATCATTTTGGAAAAAATGTAGAAAATTTTGTCCGTTCAGGTTATCCAGGAAAATAGGGCCAACAAATCTATCTAAAATAAGCCCTAATATCCTTTTCCCAAAAAAAAAGCCTGTCCCCCCCCCTCCCAAAAAATTGATGCAGAAGCTTTCGACAAATAATAAGTAATTTGACTTCATAGTTTCAGTTATATAGAGCTGATAATAAATAAATTCCCACACCTCATGCAGAATTAGATTTTCCTGAAACCTTTACTCTTCGCGATATAGCCTGATTCAAAGTTAGTTTGGCCTGTAGGAAGACTAGTCGGTCAGGACTTCTTATTTTATATGTATAGCTTAGGTTTTATCGGTGAGGGATGGAAATCAGAAACGAATAGTGTTTTCTACTCCTTTACTCACCAACGATGGAGACGAAAGTATTTCCTATAATTGCCGAGGTCTGAAAATATTTCATTTTCACATCGAATGAACTCACTACTTCAAACTGGATATTCACTGACAGAATTGAGTTGTCAAACATGTGACTACAGAATGAAGTTTCAAAATAATAGCGACGGTCTCTCTCGAACTGTCTGTCAATCAGTCTGCCTTGTGGTACAGCTTTTCGTGGTAAAAGTTGAACACAGGCACCTTTGTCAAACGAACAGTTTGGGTTGGAATGCCTCATTGCATCGATCTCAAGGCAGATTGAAAATATCATAGGTGAGTTAAATAGCAATAAAAGCACTTGGTAAATATCCGGTAAAACAACTCTTGCTCTCTGAAAATAGCTGAAAGGCTTTTCTCCAATTGTATCTTCTTCAGGATAAGCTAGGTTGTGTTCGTTTTCATTCATGATTCTTTGTATTAAGGCATTGATAATTATTGGGTAAACAATTGTTATTGGAAGCTATTTGTTTAAGAATATTCAGAATGTTTTCGATAATCAACTGTGGAAAAAGGTATATTTGAGAGTATAAGAATGTAACAATTGAATGCAGACATTTTTTGCTGGTGGGAATGACTAGAAAAACTAGGTATCACATGATCAGTTTGTGTGAGGTTTCTGTGAACTTTGAAATTTGAGTTATTATTATTTTTATGATTTGTAAGTTCCAGAAGTTTGATGTATCATTAGATACTATTAGTGATTTTGATTGGAAATATTGAGCAGTTCCAATATTTTCTGAATTTTTCATGAAAGTGTCCGCTAAAAATGTTGATGTACAACTGCCCATAGCGAGTACTTCGGGTTGTTGATAATAGTCAAAAGAGTCAATATATGTGTGATGCAATCAACTTTTGCAAGACTCATGGCACCCAACTTTAAAACTACGCGATAATAGAAAATTAATACAGTATTATGAACTATTAATAACAATAATTATATGATAATAATGCTGCCTTACTAAGACAAACGGTCCTATCTGCAAAATAGTGGTTTTCAGATATTTCAACTTTTCTATCTATGTTATAAATATGTCTGAACTTTGAAGCTGAACAACGAGGTAATACAAAAGTTTTTGCTTCCTGAATACGAATCGGCAGCGGTCTTATACCGTTTCCGAGTCAGATAGCTTTCTTTGATACAGAACACGTGTTTTTCAAGTACCGTTTTCTCGCGCAAAAATCACAATGCCTCCTTCTTTGTACCAGCATAAAATACGAACACCAAATTACACATTCGCGGCACCATTTCGCATGGAATATAAACGGTTCTAACTAAACTAAAGAAATCATCCTTCTTCAACAGTTACAGATAACCAAACTCTTCACATTTGACAGACAATCTGTAGGAAATTCAATTATTGTTATATTGGTCATGATGAGTAAATCAAAGCCGCGTTTTAATATATTTGCGCAAAATGGGATGACGATCGGTGTATTTGCCTTCTAAACAAGTATTCGAAATCGAAACACCACACACTCAGTACCATATATGTATTAAGTACCAATATTGATGATGAAGACAGCAAATATGAAGCCAAAATGAATCAAGCATGACGATCGCTCGGACTCTTTCTAATCGGCAACGTTGAATTGATGCGCATACGAGTAAATGGAGGTGTGACATGTATTGGTTGATGTTCGGTTGCTATAACTACGCGCTGCCAATATGACATGGAAAGACATATATACTAGAACCACACACTTTCTGATATATCCACTTTCTTCACAATGTAAAAACGTCCTAGATTTTGGTGATACGCGAAAGGTCCCAAAACTTCATCTTTATCATTACTCATAACACACTTCCTGAAATGTCCTTTCCTTTCGAAACCTAATTCAGTATACTTGCAAAAATACCCAAAATTTCTTTTTTACCATTACTCATAACACACTTGCTGAAATGTCTTTTTCTATTGGAACCTAATTCAGTGTACTTGCAAAAGGACCCAAAATTTCTTTTTCACCATTACTCATAACACACTTGCTGAAATGTCTTTTCCTATTGAAACCTAATTTAGTGTACTCACATCAAAGACTAACTGTCATTATCGTGTCCAGATGATGATTTAAAAAAAACGAGAAAAGTCACCGCTACCGAAGTGCCCGCGAGCGAAACGAAGCTTTATTTGATCAACTGGCCATCAACTTTGATAGCAATGTTAACCATGTTGGGTTAGGTTGTGTAACCTTCTTCTTCGTAAGACATCGACTAGATTTATAGAGCGGACCTAAGAATCCAGACAATGTCATACGTAGAAGAAGGGAACACAACCTAACCCAACTTGGCTAACCTTACTATCCAAGTTGATGGCCAGCCAATCAACTTCCCTACGTTCAGTATCTACAGAACACGTGTTTTTCAAGTACCGTTTTCTCGCGCAAAAATCACAATGCCTCCTTCTTTGTACCAGCATAAAATACGAACACCAAATTACACATTCGCGGCACCATTTCGCATGGAATATAAACGGTTCTAACTGAACTAAAGAAATCATCCTTCTTTAACAGTTACAGATAACCAAACACTTCACATTTGACAGACAATCTGTAGGAAATTTAATTATTGTTATATTGGTCATGATAAGTAAATCAAAGCCGCGTTTTAATGTATTTGCGCAAAATGGGATGACGATCGGTGTATTTGCCTTCTAAACAAGTATTCGAAATCAAAACACCACACACTCAGTACCATATATGTATTAAGTACCAATATTGATAATAAAGACAGCAAATATGAAGCCAAAATGAATCAAGCATGACGATTGCTCGGACTCTTTCTAATCGGCAACGTTGAATTGATGCGCATACGCGTAAATGGAGGTGTGACATGTATTGGTTGATGTTCGGTTGCCATAACTACGCGCTGCCAATATGACAAGGAAAGACATATATACGAAAACTAGACACTTTCTGATATATCCACTTTCTTCACAATGTAAAAACGTCCTAGATTTCGGTGATACGCGAAAGGTCCCAAAACTTCATCCTTATCATTACTCATAACACACTTCCTGAAATGTCATTTCCTTTCGAAACCTAATTCAGTATACTTGCAAAAATGCCCAAAATTTCTTTTTTACCATTACTCATAACACACTTGCTGAAATGTCTTTTTCTATTGAAACCTAATTCAGTGTACTTGCAAAAGGTCCCAAAACTTCATTTTTACCATTACTCATAACACACTTGCTGAAATGTATTTTCCTATTGAAACCTAATTTAGTGTACTTGCATCTAAGACTAACTGTCATTATCGTGCCCAGATGACAATTTAAAAAAAGAAACGAGAAAAATTACCGCTACCGAAGTGCCCGCGAGCGAAACGAAGCTTTATTTGATCAACTGGCCATCAACTTTGATGGTAATGTTAACCATGTTGGGTTAGGTTGTGTTACCTTCTTCTACGTGAGACATCGACTAGATTTATAGAGCGGACCTAAAAATCCAGACAACGTCATACGTAGAAGAAGGGAACACAACCTAACCCAACTTTACCTTTCTATCAAGTTGATAGCCAGCCAATCAACTTCCTATCTTCAGTATCTACATGAACAATGCCTTGTTGGCCAGATCTAGGAATCACCAAATGGGGATCATTCATTTGCAGAAGCAATGAAGGTGGTACTTACTAGAAAGCCAAGATGGATCCGGACGTAGCAAAGTTTTCTCGAAGTATGAAATTCTTATAAACAAGCGCAGGATGGAGCCCGTCATAATTCAAGTCTGAGAAGTGTCACATTCGGAGCTTGGAATTGTTGAAATCCGGAGCATAATTTCAAACACAAGCTGAATATTCAAATACCCTTATCTATAACTTTTCACAATTAATTACTAAAAGAGCCTTACAATGCCTTTATGTGTGAAGAATGTATCGTCTATATAATAAAATGAACTTCGATTCTATGTAAGCGCAAAACGTGAGAACGGCTGGACCGATTTGGTTATATTTTCTGTTCGTTAGAGCCCGAAGATGGTCGATACGAAAACAAAATTCGGAAGTTTCCGGAAATTTGAAAATTCGGTATATAAGAAATTTGGCGGAGAAAAGGCTATCGAGTCTTTTATTACCAAAGAGGAAATATCCCAGCGATTACAATGTCACCTACCAAGCAAAAGGTCACAGGAACAAATCCTGGTCAGGATAATTTCTTTCATTTTATAAAAACAACGGCTGGACCAATTTGGGTAATTGTTTTTTTGAATGTTCGTAATATTCCTAATAAAGAAATAATTTTTAAAAAAGTTATTGGAAATTTCTTTGTCCTTGAAAATTTTCAGGAATATATAATAAAAATTTATGTCTGTTTGTATAGAAGAGCTCATAATTTGGGAACGGCTGGTTCGATTTGGCAATTTTTTTATGAAAAAGGAATAACGAACGCAGAAGCGAGAAAGGGATAACGGGATAACGGGAAAACCGGATAACAGAAAACGCAATAACGGAATAACGAAGAAACGGGATAACAATTCACTAGTATGATGGGGTAACTGAAGAAAGCGATTCATGGGATAACGAAAACACGGAAAAAACGGACTTTACGGCATAACAGAAAAACGGGATAACAAAAAATGGGATGACGGGAAACGGGATGATGAAAAACGGGATAACGGGATGATAGAAAGCGGGCAGAATGAAAAATTAAATGAAAAAAAATATAGGGAGAAACAAATTCTTTGCGGACGAGAGTTTTCAGGAAAAAAAAATTGGGGAATATAGAAATTTGGACAGGACAACGTATATCGGATCAGCTAGTGTATGATAAAACTGATGTTGATGGAGAATTCAGTTCTTCTAGTTTCGAATTCCAACTTGAAATCCACTGTGGATGATTTTGTAGAATTCGGCTCAATAAACAATCAATGATGAATAAGGGATTTTGTTGCGATTTATCGACGCCCAAGAGAGGTATACTCATATCTTCGTCGTGAAAATCACGTTGAAAGTCTCAATAAGCATACTGATGAGCTGAAGAGTATAATTTTCTATCAAATTCCAGCTGCCAACCTTCGTTTGTATACACTTCAGAGATTAAGTACACGCTCATATAATTTATGTCAAATCCATTGCTCTGTTTTGGGCTGCAGTGTCACTTTGAAAACCAATAATTATGAAACGAGGTCTTTCCAAAGAGTTGGTTGTTTTTATTATCTACATATTCGCAGACGTGCTACATGATGAGGGTAATTTGTAAAGATCCCACATACGACGAGTCAATTGAATTTTAGAAATCAGACCACTGTTATTGTTTTGACTAGATGATATGTTTTTTTCTATCCTCGGGCACAACATCTCTTTTCTTCCACTCAATATTCGTTATTTTTCAAGCGATCTCCAATATATGATTTCTTGAATGAGTGAGCTATAATCAAAATCAGTTCTTATCGGGCATTCATGATGCTCTCCTAGTTCCCCAGCAAAACCCATCAAATTTTTGAGAGGAAGTTTTTCACTGAATACGTGACTGGCTGCATCGACAATGTCTTGTTCCCTTTCGGAAAGTACAAGTAAGAATGTGATTTACCAAATGAAGTCATATTCCTCATTCACCCACTTTAGTTGCATGAACTTATGGGAAGTAGATTACATATAGTTTACTTTATGTTTTTGAGTTGCAATGTATTGACTTAATTTGGTGGTTATATATGTTTTAAGCAAATAGTTTTTTTTTGGAACTGACCGACAATAAAATTCAAATATATTTTATTTTAATTGTGGGAGCTCTGAGCTGGACTGCAGTGGCATAGCTTATCTACTAGCGTCTCACATATACTCGATAGATATGATGAGAGTATGTGGGCAGACAGAACCATTAGAATGTAGGCCTCTCTATCGAGCCCGTTATGCTCCCACCGATGCTGGAAATCGGTTCAGCTTTGAAAGTATCCTATTTCGCAAGCGAAGGAGGCCAGCCTTCTAACCGATACCTTTCTCACAGTCTCCGGGTTCAGAGCGATGCTCCCGAGGTGCGCTTCCCATATTGCTGCCACAACTGATCATTCCGCGAGGATGTGGGTGGCTGACTCCTCATCCTCCAAGCATCACCGGAATTCAGTATCATCCGTGATACCTATAATAATGAGGTGCTTGTTCAGATGGCAGTGCCCCGTGAGGAGCCCTACCACTATTCTGATTTCCTTTCTGCTCAGTGTGAGCAAAGTTTTGGCCCTCCTAGTAGAGGAGCCATCAATGTGGAGTTTTGATTGTGTCATGCCAGAAGCTTCTCTCCATGCCTCCTCGAATTTCACTTCCAGGATTTTCTTCATGGTTGAGAAGCTCCATGATCTAGAAACTGCTAGTATTGGTTATGGTCCAATCGTTGCGTTTTTGCAGCTTTCTGGCCAAATGGTCGGCCCATTAGTTTCAGGCACACCGGTATGACCAGGGACCTATGGTAGCTTCACCTTATTGGCGATGGATAGCCTTTGGAGATTCCGACACCAGCCGCGAACTGACTCTGTACGATGTGAGAACCTTGATCGTCGCTTGGCAGTCCATGCATATTGTGATTTGCTGGCCGTGGTAGCTTCTGTTGATATTTTCTCTCACACAGGCGTGTATTGCAAAAACGTCTGCCTGAAATACTGAAACAAAATTTTCCAGGCATAGTAGAGTTTGGCTTTTGGAGATTGCCCGTATGACATGGCGCCGGCTGATTCACCCATCCTGGAGACATCCGTGGTCCAGATGATCCCCTTGGTGGGGATCATGAGGTGCCCCATCTGCTCCCAGTTCTTTTTTTTGGGAATGACTGACAGCGGTCTTCTGATGGATCGTATGACAGGTGAAGAATTGTCCCCTGGCATCTCAAAGAGTGGACAATCCTTCACTTCCCATAATCGGGAATGTCCACACATTCCCTCGCCCCACCATTGGTTGGAGCTTCTCAAGTGAGCGATGGCTTTGCTTTGCGTGTTCAATGGAGGCAGTCCTATGAGTGTCTCCAGTGCCCTAGTGGGTGCCGTCCTTATTGAACTTGTCGCAAGACAGGCAATGCTTTTTACCTTGTCTAATTGGGTTTATGATTTACTGAACCTTGCCATCATACGATGATTCCGTAAGTAATCATTGGGCGTATGAGAGTCGTGAAGATCAAGTATAGAATTTCATTGCGAGCCCCACGTACTGTCAAATGCCCTTCTGCATGCCCAGAATGCGGCTGTGGCTTTCCGAACTTTGTGTTCGATATGCTCATTCCAGTTCAGCTTGTAGTCAAAGATGACTCCAAAGTACTTGACTGAGCTTTTTGTATTGCAGGAACCTCCCATTGAATTGGACGTTTGGGAGGTCCCCTGGTTTGCGTTGCCTGGTGAAAAGAACCAGCTCCGCCTTTTTAACATTCACACTCAGCCCTACTGAATAGCACCATTCATCCACCTCTCAGAGAGTCTTCGTATAGTACCCCTCACGAGGCTGGACCCCTGGTCATCGACCAGGATGACAATATCGTCGGCATAGGCCTGAGTGTAGTAACCCAATTATTTTATCTTTACAAGGAGGCCATCCACCACGAGGCTCCATAGCAGAGCGGAACAAAACTCCTTCCTGTGGACAGCCCTCGTGGGTACGGCTCCGCTAGAGCTTCTCTGATAGTCGCTCTCATAGATACTCATCTCAACTATTATCCCAAATAATTGAAAATTCCGTATTTCTGTGGTGTGTTCATGCGTGACGTTTTATCCACTTTGGGACCACATAATCATTAAACAGCCATAGTCAATTTGGATGAAATCGTTGGTCCGATTCTTCCGAGGAATCATCATGTAATGAAATTAGGTATTTCTTTTCCAATAACCCAAAATACCAGATGGATTCAATACCAGAAATGGATCAACAGGCTATTTAGAGAATGGGATATTATTTCATTTCATACTCAAGCTTACGCAGCCTATAGAACATGAGCAAAGGGCAACATGCAAATATGTTCAAAGGAGTCATGATTTCTTGTGCAGCGGTTTGAGAAAGACTAATCAAACACATCCAAGTTCATATCGATATTTCAACTTATGAATATTATTTTGAACGTCATTTGGACAATGCAAGTGTTAGAACATAAAATTCCAATGATATGAATGACGGACCCATACTTCAAAAAAAATTTTGTTATTATTGTGATTTCGTGATATTGTGATAGTGGTGCCGATAAGAATCGAGTTGAATTCGGAAACACAATCCCGAATAAAACGAAGATCATATTGTGAACAGGAATATATTGATGAGACCTCATTGAAATGCCATCAGTCATGTTACGAGAGTTCCCACCACAAGTGTTGAACACAGTGTCTTGGGTGCCATTCTTAATCCACCCATCGAATCGGATACAAAGGTTCGTTATGGAATAAAGCTTTCAGGCTCCTATGACTGCAACACCATTTGCAGAAAGAACAACACAATGAGTTTCAAGATTTTTGATAATAACTCAAATGCAATAAGAATATACATAATGAGAATACCATGAATGATGAAAGAAATAATTGAGGCCATACAAAAACAAAACGGAATTGCATCTGGCATATTGAATGGTTTCCATTTGAAATGAGAAAGTTGGTACCGACTTTTGCTACACCCTGTATAGCTATTGAACGGACATGCTTGTTCCTCTTCTATTAATAGTTTTGATTGAAGGATCGACGTCTTTAATCTCCGAAGATCTTGCACAAATATCAAATAGACTTTTATACGATATTGAATTCTAATAGAAATATTCATATACAACTCGTGAAGAATAACGAATGTTAGTTCCAATAGCAATCCTTCATATTTTTGTTCATTGATTCACTTTTTTCCAAGAGATGAATGTTGCTATTTATTCTCGAATAGTTTGTTTCGTATATTCTGAAATATAATTGTTGTTGTCAGGGTTATGTTTCTGTGACATATAATGACAAATTGACATTTTGGTGAGTCAATACTGTACAGTTTTCAATAGTGTGTTTATCGAATGTGAATGTCAAATCTTTTTAGTACTGAAGTGATCATATACACACAAAACGTTCGATTTTTTGCCGAAGTTATCAAATGCGTAGTTCTAGAATTGGGAGAGAATTCTAATATGTTCCGATGCATTGAAAAATCTTAGTAAGCAGCCGAAAATGTTTTCAACATGAAATTTCAATGGGGAATGGTAGTGAATGGCTTGATCATGATCATTGGTGAGTGGAATATGAAAAAGTTAACTCAGTGAAGGTTTACAAAAGTGTCAGTATCAACCCAAATGCTAATAGATCTTCAAGATCTTCAAACATGATAAAAAGAATTCAAAGAACCTTTGGTGGAAATGCTTCTTGGAAACTCTGAAAGGCCCATTCCAAATAGTGTTCAGTCTGCTGAAATTCTCCTTCTGTGAACAATTATTCCGTCAGAATTTGGCCCCTTTCTCTTAACCTTCAAAATAAATTTCTTGCTATTGATCACGATATGGTATAAGTATATGATATATTTTATGTGGTGGGATATTCAGGATATAATAACCTTTCCAGTATTAGAATAATAACAAATCAAACAAGTTATCTATACAGTTGTAGAATGTCAAAAAGTTTTGTGGAGGACAATCTCAATGAATATTAGTAGAAGTAGTCCATATTACTCAAAGTGGAATGGAGAGACAAATAATAACAAATCAAACAAGTTATCTATACAGTTGTAGAATGTCAAAAAGTTTTGTGGAGGACAAACTACATGAAAACAATATCTATGTGGTTTATTTTATCCCCAAAGAGTATGCATTTGGATAGTTTACTGTTCCATCATCAGCACTAATACAAATAATCTACAAAAATGTTGAAATTTAGGAAGACTGCACTTCATTGATAATTAAGTTAACGAAATGCACATATAGGTGTGGAATAATTTTGTGGGGTGAAAGTTTAACTTATGTACGACGTCGTATTGGCGCCATCCTACCAGTGTTTTTTTTTATTGAAATCTCAAAATTTTGACTCTTCTTTCAAAATTTTGGGAGTTTTTCTCAAAATTTTACTACTTTTATCCCCTCACAATTTTGAGATTTTTTCTCAAAATTATAACTTTTTTCCTCAAGATTTTGAGATGATTTCCCAAAATTTTGCTTTTTTCTTAAAATTTTAAGATTTTTCTCAAAATTTTACTTTTATTCTCAAAATTTTTGATTTTTTCCTCAATATTCTGACTTTTTTTTAATTTTCAGATTTTTCTCAAAAATTTTGACTTTTATTCCCAACATTTTGAGATTTTTCTCAAAATTCTGACTTTTTCTGAAAATTTTGAGATTATTCCTCGAAATTTTGACTTTTATTCCCAAAATTCTGAGATTTTTTCTCAAAATTTCGACTTTTATTCTCAAAATCTGGATTTTTTTTATTTCAAAATATTAACTTTTGCATTCTCGAAATTATTACTTTTTTCTCAAAATTTTGAGATTTCTTCTCAAAATGTCGACTTTTATTCTCAAAATTTTGAGATTTTTTCTCAAAATGTTGCCTTCTTTTCTCGAAATTTTTAATTTTCATCCCAAAATTTTGAAATTTTTTCTCAAAATTTTGAGAATAAAAGTAAAAATTTTGAGAAAAAATCTCAACATTTTGAGAAAAAAAGACATTTCGAGAATTCAATGAAAAAATATACTGGTAGGATGGCGCCAATACGGCGTCGTACTTGTGCAACTCCATAACAGAAATATACTTTGAAATATCCTCGGATAGGTTTTGAAAATCTATTATTTTAATAACATTCTTCAACTCCCTTTCATCCTCCTGCCATACATATCAACCTCTTCAAAATTATTGTACCTTGTTTGAACGGTTTTTGAATTCTCAATACAACCATCTATATCTTTTTTTATTTCCCTGGTGCTTATTCGAGATGAAAGCATTTAAATAATGAAAATTTTCATTGCAAAAATTTTGTTCAAGAAACAGCCAGACCAGTTTCATCTCTAAAAATAATTATTTTCGAATGATTCTATATCTTTTTAGTAGTGTCTTCTACAGACTGGCTTCATGTAAAATTCTAATTGGCAAAGAAGGGTCGCGTTTTGCTGTCTTGGAAGAAATTTGAGTTCTTTATGCTTTAGTTGAAATTACTCAGATAAAAATTACTTGATTTTGACACACTAATCAATTAGATGTTCGAAATATGCTCCTTCTACTTCGTGACAGTAACCAGCCTATTATAAAATTCATTTCTGACGTTTTCAAACATCTGTGGAGTAATCGCCCGCATTTCTATCTCTCAAGTACTGTATGTTTGCAGGTTTTGTTTGGTAGACCTTATTTTTGATACCTCATAAAAATATAATGGGCTGAGATCAGGTGATCTCGCCGGCCATTCCAACGCCCTCTTCGACCTATCCATCTATTCGGGAATATTGTATTTGAATATTGCCTCACAGGAACTCTAAATTGCGATTGTGCTCCATCCTGTTGAATCCATAAGAACAATGTGGTATATTTGGGTTAACTGGAGTAGGAAATAAAATGTGTTAGTATAGGAATGAGTTCTGTCTGCAAAATTCCAAATTGATATATCCGGTCAGGTACCCTCAATAAATGTTGGTCTAATTGTCCGATTTCTGAGAATGCCGCCACAGACATTCACTTTTCCTGGTCTCTGAGTATGTAACTCTCGCATCCAGTGAGGATTTTCTCGAGACCAGTATCTGCAATTCTGACGATTCTCATATCCATGAATGGTACAGGTGGATTCGTCAGGAAACAATACATGGGTTAATAATTCATGTTGGTCTAACTTTCTCATTATTTCCTCACAAAACTTCAATTCTGCGGTCAGGATCATCTTCACATAACTCTTGTGTCGGGTGAATGTTGAAAGGATGTAGTTTGTTAGCTTCAAACAGTTTGGTAATTTTGTATGACTTACATCGGTATATTTTTCTCCAACAATGCATTTAGTTTAGTATCTTCGCCAATGAAAGGATGCCCTCTTCTGATCAAACACTTCACATGACTCAACTCTCAAAATTGTTTTTCGATTTCCTAACCGTTCCATATGAAATAGAAGGTAATTCAGGATACTTTTCGTGAAACAAATTCACGACATCTGCCTGTGTTCTAGTCATATCCCATATCCATTCAACATTAGGATGATTATATGGTGAGTTTCGGTTAAATAACGCATTTCAAAAATTACTACTACCACTATTCCCAATAAATGTCATTTTTTTTTGAGACATAATTAACCTTTTGCCACATTTTCTACTATAACCTGGAAACCAACAGAAAAATTATCACAAATAAATGAATTTTTTGTTTTCTATAGTTTTAAAATGCCTTTTGTCAGAGCTGAAGGACCAAAACATTAGTAAAACATAGGCGTAGATGGAAATTTCGTATCAAGAAATTATTTCAAATAAGTAGGTGAATTCAATTTACGAGTAATACAATCGAACAGTACGAACAGTAACTACCATTATCAACAATTTGGAAGAAAATTCAATAAACTTCAAATCTCTTGCTATATGGTCAACCAAATTTAAAAAATATTACCGATAGATATATATATTTTGAAATACCTCTCAACAAGGTTTAATTT